>JACXGM010000150.1:77052-92310 GCA_016801145.1 Umbra pygmaea
TGAAATGCTCTGCCTCAACACTCTCATAGGCCTTTGAAATGCTCTGCCTAAACCCTCTCATGGGCCTTTGAAATGCTCTGCATCAATAATTTCATAGACCTTTAAGATCCTCTGCCTCAACTGAATTTAAGACTACAGCCAAAGCTCAAAGAGTGATCATCTGACATAGGTTGTCTGGTATAAGTAGTATCTCAAACAAATTTCATAGACCTTTGAAATGCTCTGCCTTAACACTTCATAGGCCTTTGAAATGCTCTGGCTTAACACTTTCATAGGCCTTTGAAATGCTCTGCCTTAACACTATCATAGGCCTTTGAAATGTTCTGCCTTAACACTTTCATAGGCCTTTGAAATGCTCTGCCTTAACATGTTCATACACCTTTGAAATACTCTGCCTCATCACTCTCATAGACCTTTGAAATGCTCTGCCTAAACACTCTCATAGACCTTTGAAAAGCTCTGCCTCAACACTCTCATAGACATTTGAAATGCTCTGCCTCAACACGCTCATAGGCCTTTGAAATGCTCTGCCTCAACATGTTTCTAGGCCTTGGAAATGCTCTGCCGTAATACTTTCATAGGCCTTTGAAATGCTCTGCCTTAATACTTTCATAGGCCTTTAAAATGCTCTGCCTTAATACTTTCATAGGCCTTTGGATGCCAGAAAATAGGGCTGCAATGACAATTTCGCACACAGACAACCAAGCCCTCTAATGAGGACCTCCATTGTCTGCTGGCAGCAAAATGTAACCCTTCATTTCCGCCACCATCATCTGCTCAAAGAAACAGCAGGGCCTTTAAGTAATACTTGGCCTCCTCACAGCGCACAAATCATCCCAACAACAGTGATTATTTGTCATCATGATTCATTTCTCACACCTAAGACAACAGTCTTGACAATAGGGTCAATGAAGTATTGAAGGGGGTCATTCATTTTCATCATACAACCACCAAACAGATTTGGAACCAACATTTTCACTAAAACTATTCAGTTTGCCAAGAGGATGCCCTTGTCCAGATACATCTCCTTACCCCTAAACCCTTGCTAATAAGCCATTAGCTCTAGCTTCCAGCTTGTAATTACCTAAAACATAGCCCTTTTGAAATCGGGAATTAGGTTCACACAATCTGATAGTATGCCTACTCTACACCTTGGTGGGTTGTCAACAGAGCCTTCTCACGTCATTTGTGATTTTTGAACATATTTTACCATTATTTAACCAGGCAAGTTGATTCATAACAGATTCTTGTTTGCAGCAACAACCTGGGGGGAATGTCACTCAGGGCGGAGGACAGTGGCGGACTGGCCGTCGGGAGCACCGGGACATTTCCAGGTGGCCTGAGGGTCGTTTTACACGACCGTGAACTGTCAACATGACTAGTGATAGCAAGCAGGAATGATTTGACGGAGAATTCAAGCATCAAGCTCGGCTCTCATTCTCTCACTACAGTGTCCTTGCGCGAGGGTGCACCCACCAATAATTATATTAGGTCTCTGTGAGACACACACACTGCAGAAAGTCTGCGCAGGCTTGGATTTTGGTACTGTCCATACAAAGATGTCTGTCAATAATAGGATTGTATTAAATTTGGACAACCTGTTGGGTTAAGTCACTGTTCTTAAGGTTATTGAGGTCTTTGTGCTATTGTCTATGCGCAAGGTTCAAGAAAGCTCTAAGTCAGTCTGTTGCTTTTCCACTGGGGCAGCCAAAGTGTGTTGTTGTATTACTATGTTCTAGATAACCAATGTTTTCTTAATTCAATACCTATTTCAAATTGGATAACAACCTGACAGAATAATATGACTTTCTACTGCTTGCACTCAGAACATGACTGAAGTTACCCAAGGAGATAATATCAGGGTGACTGAATCACTTTATTATTCTATTTGTCGCTGAAACTAAGACATACACCCTTAGTAAAACAATCCTTGACAATTTTCTATCATAATAGGATCCTATAGGACTCATTTTAGATGAAAATGGTTCTAAGAAGTTATCTTATAGAAATATGTGGGGCTTTTTCTATAGGATTTGCATAGGAACCAATCCAATAAGTCTTTCTGCTACAATTCTCTTAACATGATTTTCATATAATTTATGTTTCCAAGTGAGCATTAGAAAATCCAAAATAACTGAATAGGTCAATTATGGAGTTAAATGTACATGTTGTGACAAGAAAAACAAATAATTATGTATATGAAAAATACATAATGCTAACACAAGTTTCAATTTAAAAAGGGGGTTACTAAGATTCATCCACAGAACAACAATGACATTTGATTTAACATACTGTAGATTGTTCTGCAAAGTGTGAAGAGTAAACAGAGTTCAGATGTGCATTGATGAGCCCTGGGCAAAGAACACCCTGTCACAAGTTTGTGGTTTGTCTTTCCTCAGACCACCGTCTGTAGGTAACTCACCACTGATGACGAGAGCCCCCCACAAGCCTTGCTGTTTTAGAGATGTTCTGACCCATCATCTGGCCATAACAATTTGACCCTTGTCAAAGTCCCTCAGGTCTTTAATCTCTTGCCCATTTCTCCTGCATCCAACACATTGACTATGAGAACTGATTGTTTACTTACCATCTAATCTACCCAGACCTTGAAATATGCCCTTAAGAGATGATCAACATTATTTGCTTCACCTTTGAGTGTTCATGATGTTTTGGCTTCTCTATGTATATATAAATATGATCTACACTGCATGTTGAAAATTGGTGTGATCTCTGTTCTGCATGACAATTTGGAACAGTGCATTTTGAGTTTTCTATTTTTGAAAAATCGACTATTCAGGAAAATCTGTGTAAAATATAATTTGTATAATAATTTGGAATGCGGTGTAAGCTAGTGTGGCTAAATTTGGACAAGCACTGGATGGTAAGTTACCGTGGTCAAGACAAATATACATTATATGACAAAGTATGTGGACACCCCACTACTAATGGTGGAGGAGCGATAATGGTCTGATGCTGTTTTTCAGGGTTTGGGCTAGGCCCGTAGTTTCAGTGAAGGGACATTTTAATGCTACGTGATACAAAGACTTTTTAGACAATTGGATGCCTCCAACTTTGTGGAGGCCCTTTCATGACTGTGCTCCTGTGCACAAAGCGAGGTCCATAAAGACTTGGTTCGACAAGTTTGGTGTGGAGGATCTGGGATGTCCTACAAACACATTTGGATGTAAAGGTCAGGTGTCCACATATTTCTGTCTATATAGTATGTTGTTGTTTTGAAAATGGGGAGATGTATTTTAGTAACAATAAGCTCTTGTCTTTTAACTGTGAGTTGGTAAAGTTTGGAAGTTTATGCGTATGCTCTGTACTTGTAAGTTAGCAATATAAGTATATCCGTTGTGCACTCGCTTTATTCAGTTCACCTGCAACGTCATTGAATGTATGTTCTCCGAATCTACATTATACAACAAGCAAACAACCTTCTACTGCCTTCGGTCTCCCTCCTCTCTATACCTCACCATACAACCTTGTACTGCCTTCGGTCTCCCTCCTCTCTATACTACGCCATACAACTTGTGACAGAATGACCGACTTTAACAACAGAAGGACATCGAAACCAAAGAACATGCAACCGGCAGAAAGCTCTCTGGCCTTGGGGGAGCTACCATCAGGCCATGCCAACCACCACGCCAGAGCCCTGGGAATATCCCTATGGAGTTGATTCTCCCCAAGGAAGTTTTTCCGGGGGGGCTATCCGGGTTGCTGGAAGGCGAGTTATCCATCTTGAAAGGCCTCTGCAACCCCATTTGCAGCATTAACCACCCTTTTTCTGAGGAGCAGCCAGGGCAGGTGGCATTAGCTCCATCAGGGGCCAGCAGGGCACTGTGTACACCCACCGGTGAGCCATGGTGGGTGTACACGGATGTTCCACCACCCATGGGCCCCTTTTCCAGCATCCAGCTAATGCTGCCTCCAATACATTAAGCCCTGGCTGACAGCAGGTAGGCTGCTCAGCCAACTCACCTACAGGCCCCTGCTCAGCCGGCTCCAGAGCTCTCAGCTGCCCTGGACCCGGAACACATCTCCTTGTCTCTGCCACCAGAGTACGAAGACCCAGCGCTGGAGTCTACAGGGCCCCCCTCAGCAACAGAGCTTTCTGGGCCCTCCACAGCACTGGAGTTTATGGGCCCCCCCTCTGCAACAGAGCTTTCTGGGCCCTCCACAGTGCTGTCTGAAACAGGGCCCCCTGCACAGCCTGAACCAGGGCCCCCTACACAGCCTGAACCAGGGCTCCCTGCACAGCCTGAACCAGGGCCCTCTGCCCAGCCAGCAGAGGCGCCTGACCAGGCTCTGGCCCAGCCTGCCACGCCTTCAGCCCAGCCAGAAGAGGCACCCTACCAGGCTCTGGCCCAGCCTGCCATGCCTCAAGCCCAGGCCATACTGATAGCACCAGGGCCCACAGCAGTGCCTGCTTCAGGGCCCCCAGCACAGCAGGCCCCAGGTCCCATGGCACTGGAGGATCCTGGGCCCTCAACCCCAACAACAACACCACTGCTGGGGTCTAGCAGGCTGCCACCGTTACCACCAGCTGCCACTTCTGGGGGGTTGCCTGACCTGCTTAGACCCCGGCTGAATTCTATGACTCCAGTCTAGTTTTTAAACGCCGCGGTTCGAACTCCGTTATTAGGACATAATCAACACAACATTATTTTTATAAAATTGTGTTGGATGTCGTTTTCAGCCTCATAATCTGAAAGAACAGCAGGCCGCTGTAGGAACCCAGCCCTACTTGGGCTGAAAACAACCAGATCATCCGCATACATAAGATGCTTTATACACTTATCTCCAATCATACACCCAGTGTTACAAACAATAAACTGTGAAATGTTGTATGTAGCGCTACACTAAAGTCTAGTGACGACGCTGTAAAAGCCTGTTGCGGTGCTTGCGTCACTCCTTTATCCCTCCTACCAGTTCCTATGGCCCCTTGACCAGTGCGAATGCAAAGAGCAAAACCGGTTTTGGGGGAGAGTAGTTAGTAGAACTGTTTAGAAGTTGACTGTTCCTATAACTACGTTCCTGTAACTACTTGGTCGGAAAGCGGCTTATGTACTGAATTAACAATGATTATTGTAATGAATTATGAGCGCTATTATTTTGAAAAGTCAAATCTGAGTTTGTGTTGCTACGCAAACGTGTCATGCTGCGTTCCAGATACAATTTTTAGCCCGTAAGTTACAACTTCAAGTCACGACTTATGCTGGATTCACACCAGGCACGGCAAAAAAATCACCCTACGGCATCGTAATGCAGACACACTTGTACACCGCAATCAATATCGTAATCAATCTTCCAGATCTTCAAGATGGTGGTGGACAAGTTGCATACAACTGTCCTTCTCCAACAAGGCGACTAGCAGGAGCTTTTTCAGTTTAGGATTTATTGACAATACGAAAACTATCTACTGAGCTGTCAAAGCTTTTCTTGCAATCCCATAAACCCATAGGTGACAGCGACATAATAACTCTTCCTCGGTGGTACATCAACTTCCGGTTCTGGTCGGTGTATGTCTAAGCCGTCAGGAAAACTGGTATGTGCGTAAATTCAATCGCGGAAGTATGGTTGGTGAACGTAAGCATGCCGTGCATGATCTGACTAAAGGCTTCCGTGTTGGATGAAGAGAAGAGTGCGAAAACAATTGGCGGCTTGGCGACATGTGGTTGGATGAACCATCTGCACACCCCTCGCCATCCCACAGATCTAGTTGCAGAGCTGCAGAAAAGGCAGGGTTAGTGGGAATTCGGAAGGGAGGAAAATGAAGGGGGGAGGTTTGCTCAGGAGTAACAAAGAAAGACTGAGCCAAGGTGCAGGTGACTAAAATCGGAGCATTACATTACATCTTGCCCTTAACCACATGGAAGTAGCATTAATAGCATCCATGCTTGTGTCTTTTAGTTGTTGGGTTAGAATTGAAAATTATCTGCATTTCCTTTTATGAGAAATGTTCAGATTTCAATTTTTTTTATTGGTATATATATAATAAAAAGCATTAAACTCAGACACCCAAGCATATCGCAAAAGCCATGCTACCTGGGATCTCGTCACTGTCCCCAAGACCAAAGACTAAGAAAAAAGGTAGTCAGCATAATACAGTGATAATACCCTGAAGGTAACTATAATATTAAAAATACAAAAAAATCTAAAAGCTTAAATGTTCTAACAGCATAAAAGACACACAGTCATAAAACATCTTGTTATTTTGTGTGTTAAGATTTCATGTTCACTTTCTGTTTCGTGCGATGTGAAGTGTTGTTTTTGAATCTTTTCTATTGTGTACTTTACATTTTTTCAGGAATGTTTCATTTCTGTTTTGTGTAGTGGTGGTGGTTGGTTTCTGTTCTGCTAACATCGTCGTTAACCTCCACCTTCACCCATCTCCTCTGATCCTCTTACCAAACTCATTGTCTCCCACTTAATCAGTGTCTAATTAAAAGATAAACCACTGAGGCCCTTAAAGGCCTCCTTTCCTTCCACATATTCAGGAAAATCTGTGTATTAATTACTAATGAATCAGGCCCAATCAGGAAACTCAATTGTGAGATATAACCTATTTGGTCCCACTTTGGCATTGTGCTAGTTATGCACAGGGGGATTTATGGAGAGTTTGGCCACTAGATATTTGCTGTAAACAAACTAGGTAATTTGAAAGAAGATGTGCATCGCATGTCTCCTAATGGTACAGTGCTACCAGTTTTGTGTTAGCATCAGGGTTGTAAGTTTCACCATATCACCTCAGCTCAGGGTTATGCATTTAGGAAAAACAGGTCAACAAATGGAAGAGCTTGAGTGTTGGGTGAGCATCTTATGATAGCCGTTTAAAACCCAACCATACATTGTGCTCTATGGGCTTGTCAGAGTACATTAGCCATCCACATCTAGTCATGAATTCATGAACAGATGTACATGGCAAGATTGCAAATTATATTTATGTGATCATTGCAGTGCGACAGGTGGTTACGCCAATCAATTATTTCATTGCTTCAGTTATTTCTATCTTTCTAGTGTTTGTTGACTAGTGATGGCATGTGAGATTCACTTCTCAGCTACATTAGAACCTATTCTAACCAACCTACTCTATACCAAGCAGGTAAGCTTGGACCCGGTCTAATAGACATAATGTTTTATAAAATATTAATAACTGCTCCCCTCGCCTAGACAAATATGTTTTTTTTGTCCCACGTGATCATCTAAGTAGACTAGGGTACTGTTGAATTTTGAAATCTCAACTTCTCAAGTTTCTTATATCGATCGAAAAGAACAGTGTCGATTCCAGTTGTCATGGCGATACTAGAAAGTGGTCGAAATGGGAGCACTTGATGGTGGTCATCTGGGACCCATAACGATCGGGGCATGGATATTTGGTGTGTGAATGGGGGGGGTCTGTTTCTCAATATAAATGTCCAGGTATCTGTATTTACTTGTGAATCAAGCTGTTTGATTGCTCTTTTAAATAAAAGTGTATTTATAAACTCACAAAAATCCCTACAGCAGAAAAACACCCATATTTGAAATACGAATTCCGGAAAGATCATTTCTCTTATTGTACTGTAACTGCTAGATCAAAGGTCAAGTCTACCTACATCCTACAGTGCAGCACAGAATTTATTTGTGAATCCAACAGGAAGGGCATAGCGACAATAAGGTGTGAGGTGTCATATACTTCCGTGGGAGGCTGATGACGTACTGCACGGAGCATTGCAATTAAGCCGAGACCAATAATCATGAGAGGGTGGGGGACACCCATCTATTGTCTCTACTGCCAGCCACTGAGACAGGCAATTTGATTCATCAATGATTCATCATTATTTTCGCATGACGCCTGACTGAAAGCGCTATGCCACCTCTCTTGCTGTCCTCTGTGACTCATTAGGCTGGCATGACTACACAAATCAGAGCTTATTTTAATTAATTTTTTTATAGCAAACTGAGTCGGTCCTGTGACGGTTCTTGAAAATATAAACAAAATACTACGGAGGTGGCGAATGTGTGAATGACATCCCAAATGAATATTCAGAGCATGTCATGTCGAGTGAAATGGCAGCAACTGCCAAAACATTGCATTTTTCAAGAGAGGTTGAAAGTGTGTTGCATAAGTTAACATGAAACATGGCTTCTGCTACAGTCTTATGGAAATACATTAAGATCCCGCTGGAGTGAGTCCTAATAATCTGATTTTGATTTGAACCAGTTAGCAGGCGATCTCATCTGCGATTCAACCAAGTGGAATTTGAAGAACTAAAATATCCTGGCACCAAAACAGAATTGCCAGCCCCATGAAGATTTGAGTGCTTATCTTAACAGCATAAACATGAATGTACAAATGTGTTAGTTTGCCAGTTCAAAATCCTGATCCCTAAAACGTTAACTGAACTGTTTTCCAATGACTTATGATTCCGGGGCTGCTTTGAGCACGACCGGACCTTAAGGCCCATTAGACTGGTTTCTTCTCCGATCAGACCCTCTCTCATACTCCTCTGTCTGCCTGACTCAGGCCTGTCCTTCCTCTGGTATTAGGACAGGAGGATTTGTCTCATCGCACTCCTTCAGGTGAAGGATTTTAATGAATGCATTTAATGAAAGGTGTACATCATCACCTTGTCAGCAAACGTGTGAGTGTGACACTTTCAGGCCCTTAGTTCTCAGAGGACCGCCGCTCAGCTGCCACCCGGAATTTGCCACTCTGCCATTGTAAATGAGAGTTATACCAGAACTGAAAAGGGCAGGCGTAGGATTGGCAAGTGCAGGGCCAGGAGTGGCACAGACAGGGTGTTGATGCCTTTTCTTCTTCTTTTTTTGGAACCCCTTTTCATCTACCGCCTTTACCCCTTTCCCAGTTTCTTCACGTTCTTCAATATGCAATGTCATCTTTCGTCCCCGTATCATTTCAACAACTCATGATGTATTCCGGAGAGTTGTAGATCACAGGAAACGCTCCTCCCGGTCATCCATGCCAGCCAATTTACTATTTTGACTGAAAATGGCTCATGAATGTGAGAGCACGCTCAGTCCCTTGACGTCAGCTTTGCCGGTGTCATTAGGCCACCTTAAAGAGCTGCTATAGCGTATTGAAACCAGGGCTATGTCTCCCCACTACCTAAATGAAATGCTGCTCACTTGTCAGGAGCTGAACAGTAAATGCTCAAACCTGGACTGTGTGTTGGTCACCTTGGTGCTACAAAAGAGCACCTTTGACCATTACGACACTTGGAAGGCCCCCGAGCAGTTATATATATACATATATCCTGTGGGACAATTCTGTCTGGATACCATGTTACACCCTGCTCAGTGGCCTCAGGTCAATGTGCCATGTCACTGCCTGGACCTGGAATCAAGGAATTACTTCCACCATCAGTCTCCACCATCGCACATCCTTCCGCCCACACATAGCCTGCTCAGTTCCTCCGGTCCTCGTAAGGCTCCCAAAGGTCACTGTGGAAGACATGACTGCCCTCCCTCTCCTGGAACCTCTCCCCTTTCACCTCACTACGCACCGATGCCGTTGAGCGCCTCCACCCCAGCCCTCTTGGCCTGCTTGCATGACTGAGCCCTGATCGCAGGCATAAGGGGGGGTTACGGTAATGCCAGCTGACATCCAGAGAAGCCGTAGATTGCTTCCAGGGCTTTTGTGAGTGGGCCACGGCGGCGGAAGGGGAGAGCACGGGGGTTGATTTGGGTGCTGTGGGGCAGCTTTAAAAAGCTTAGAAAGGGGCCAGTCCAACGACAACCACTCACAGGGCAGAACTGCTGACAGGGCAACGAGGGGTGCAGCATGTGGGTGAGCGGAATTCTGAGTTTTGATTTCCTGGAATGCAGTGGATGGACTTAATAGAGTATAGGGCATTTGCTACGATATGACCGACTGACACGTGGCTCTAGACACACAGTGGCCCCAGGACCGCCCAGCCTTACTCTCTGTGTAATTACATCCATTGGCACTGAATCAATAATTCAGCCATCATGCAGCAAGCTCTGGAATAACATCCTGGAATACATTTCTGTTCCATCCCCCTTTCGATACTGTCTGCTTTAAGATGCCATTGCAAATACCACCCAGGGTGTCTGCAGTTTGTGGCAGTACTAACTGTATGATTGAAAAATTGTGCAAAGCCCTATGAGTCCAATAAGATCATTGAAATTGGAAATTAATTTTAAACAAAAAAGGCTCAATATAAGACTTAGCAAGTAAAAAGCACCTTGGTTGTTTTTTGTATTTCTCCCGCCAATCTTTTTGTGACTTCAGAATGGCTTCAGTGTGAGGAGTGGAACGGCACATGCCGCATACAAGGCTGGGGTTGGGGGAGTTGGTTTTTGGGGTTAGTTAGGGAGTGTGGGGTACAGCCGACCACAGGAGATCACAGCGGTTGCACTGAACACATCAGAAAACATTGCTGTAGGCTAGCATAAGTCAACAGTGCTTAATGTGAGCCATCGATATGCGCAATGTTAAATAGATTGTAAAAATGCTCGTTTTATGGCTAATACGGAGCTTTTCATTAATCCTCGAGCTGAACCTGCCTCCGCAAAACAACAAGAGCATCCCTTGCGGGGAAGACTGAGAACACCCACGGTGGTGTACAGGGATGTGAGCTTTAAAACATCACTCTCTATCTCGCAGTCACATCGTATCCAGCGCGTGATAGACCCACACACTCGCTGCGGGTGTGCGTGTATGTGTGCATGTGTGTGCGAGAAAGAGAGATAGCGAGAGAGCTGTGGGTGGCTGAGACAGATTTTCCCCCTAACTTCAATCATGGCCTTGCTTCATTGTGCCATGGTTGTACAGGCCTGCTCTGAAGACACACATGATCAGTTTAAGCGCTTTTGAATCAATTTCTGGCTATACCTTATGAAGGCACCCACGTATTATAAGCTACGGCTTAAAGGATACAACACATGCTGTTCCTGAAACGACTCGCACATAAATCCTCAAATTATTCTTTTATATCCATTTCTATGAGCAACGACTTATCAGAGTGGTGATTTATGAAACGGCGGACCTGACAAATGTTAACCATTCAGCGCCTGAGCTGCCTTTTTACCCCGTAAATCTCAGTTGTTCAACATAACTAGGCCTATGTCTTAATGGAAATTACAGTGTGGTCTGTCTGCTCAAGCAGTTCCTCTATAGGACTGCAAATGTCATCTCTGTGTGTGCATAGTCTTCCCCTGTAGAGGGGGGAGCAAAACTGGGATTGAATGAAGCCAATCAGAGTGATTGTAAAAAAGAGACGTATATGTTTACGTCTACATTGGGGGATGAGCAGTGTAGTCAAGGGATTTAAAGGGTGCAGTTGTGCGCGTGCGCATGCGTGTTCATTCCAATCCAGATTGAGTCTGAGTATGGCCTCTTTCAGAACCTGAGGAAAGGAGAATAGATTCTAATCAGTCCTTCGGTTCGCATAGTTCAATGAATCATCGGACGGCCTCTGAGAGATCAAAACCTCACCCTGGCCTCCATTACAGTCCCCAGCTCCTCTCAGACAAGGCAGCTATAATGCTCCTCCTCCTGTCTCTACATCCCACACTCACCGTCCCAGAACCTGCCCGTCCCTGTGCCTGCGTAGAGCCTCGTCAGACCAATATTGCAGCAGAGAGAATATCTACTCCAGAGCATAGAAGACAATCCTCTGCACCTCCCCTCCACGGCTTGAAGGCTTTGAATGGATCCGAGGTGTGCAGGCATCTTTGCCTGTTGCGACCCATCCAGCAGTAATCCGAACATCAGAGATAATAATTATAGTAACCTGCTCATTAACACCTGTGAATCGAAGTGCGAGGAAAAGAGAGAGAACCGTACGGTGCTGACGTTGAATCGTTACATCAAAGCTTCAGAGAGAGGAATTCAAAATTGAATGTAAAAATAGGAGAATGTGTTATTATTCTTAGTGCCTATGAATAAAATTCCACTGCTGCATGCAATTATAATACTGCAAGTATAGTGTGATCAAGCTAAGGTTTCTAAGGGCAGCTTTCTGATGGTCAACAAATGCTGGCATGAGCTATTTCAATAGCAGAAACTGAAAACATTTGATTTCAGAAGAAACAATCCGATCAGTATCCATGTCACGCGCAGAGCTAGAGCAAAAATATAGAGAAATCCTAGAGGATAGTTTTACAAAACAGGGAACATCCAGAACTTGGATGATATGAATCACTGCTCCAGCAGTGGCTCTCATTTTAGCTCAGATTCTTTGGCATAAACATAATCATTGGCCCTGCCATAGAGCGGTACAATTGCGACTTCCGGACGTCTGTTCCTTTGAGATTGTGATGACACTATCAGAAAAGTCATATTTGCCAACTGCCGGAACAACTTATGAATATATTGTCTTGCATTTATCCGCTTTCAGCCTTTGTCCGCGCGCGCGCTCTAATGTGTCGTGACATGATACCGTTGCTGTTAATTTGTAAATAAACAAAACCTGTCATCTCCATTCATTGTGTGGATGCGCGGGCCTCTGTCATCTCTGGAAATGTATTTTGTTCGGCACAAATGCACTTCTCCCAATGTTTATTTGATGGAGTTAAAGGTGAATGGGACTCGGAGACGTGTTGAGATGCAAAGGGAGAGCTATGGACGGTGTAGCCTTGTGAGATGTGTATAATCCAGTAAGCTAGGGGACGTTAAGTGCACTCATTTCACAGTCCATTTCACACCAGTCAGCCCTAGGAGGAGTGATCCACATAGTGTGACTCAGAAAATACTCTGAACATTCAGGACCCTATCTGTTCTGCGTCTATTTCGTTTGAGCTCTGTTCCTTTATCCGTTGTTGCTGGAATGAGTGAATCCTCTAAAGAGTCTTGACTTCCTGTCTAGTTTATAGGTAGTGTGCACTTCACTCATCCTCATTCAGCACGGACAGAGTTCACAACTGCACTGGGCTTGTTGTAATTCCATAAACTTCACCTGGGCAGAAATAGTCTAAGTGTTTTCCAGGCTTTGATGCACTTTGCAAATAATGGCATGGCCATAGGACTTGCAAGGGACCAATACAGATGTCTGAATATTACCAGCATGACTCAGTCTCACACAGCGTTGCAACCATAGATATAAAGCCGTGTTCTATATCTATGGTTGCAATTCCCTGTCTCTCCCTTTCTCTCACACACCACCATAGACCTGCTTGGACGTGGCCTCCAAGAAGCAGATGGTATCTGCCCAGACTAGACCGAAGCAATAAACAGGGAACTCACGATAGGCTGCAAAGCCCAATCTAAGTCAGCCTCCTTCCCAGGCCAATAGTTATGGGTCTGTTTTGGGAAAATGCACAGATTTGTTTATAGTATGTTCTGTTATTTATTAAGCTTACATGCTAGATTAGACAGGCTTTGTATGCCTCTGGTAAACTCAAGGACTACTTTTATCTAATTATCACTGATGTATAATCTCAAGACACGACACCCCTGTCAACAGTATGTTGAAAATGTACCAGCATCATCACCTGACATTTGGATAATAAGCTAAAGGCTGAATCATAAGATTTATTCACTTCCAATAGATTAATGTGCTCGGCAAATGACTACTCTGAACCAGATTGGAATGTAAAACAGCAATTACATCCTCTATTAGGGGCCAATATTTTATGGTATGCGTGCTGCCGTACATTATTAACTGGGTAGTAGAGCAATGCTATCTACTCTATAGCTTCTTACTCTGCCCCATGGCATATTAAAGGAACTTAAGTGGAGTTTTTTTAAAGGAACATTTCATTGTATCCTTACTTTTTGTGTTGTAGCATAACCTGGGCTGTTTTTAATTTTTTATCAATTCCCAAGCTTCTTTAACTTGCTTAGTGTTTGAATAAGCCACACTTGTACAGTAGTAATGATAATATCCACAGCAGTGGGATTCTAAACAAGTAAGATACTCTTCAGCCATCTCATGTCGTCGTAGGCTACAGTCAGAAAGTGTCCTCAGATGGTTTCAAACCTACACAGGCAGAAAATTATTTGTCAGTCTTGGTGACTGACTATGTGAGGAAGCTGTCTTGCTCTACTACTTTTTCACTGTACATGCTTCCACTAGGTGATGTCGTCAGAGAACACAATGTAAATTTCCACAGCTTTGATAATGATACAAAGATATACATTTCTGTAGAACCAGATGACATAGATGCAATAAGCTCATTCTCTAGGTGCCTAGTTGCCATAAATAATTGGATGAGTGCTAATTTCCTAAAATTAAACAAGGATAAAACAGAAATCCTCTTAGTTGGCCCCAAAGTCAAAAGGGAGAAAATCTGCCTGAGCATGGCTAACCTAACTTCCCTCATCAAACCTTAATTTAATAGGTGTTATCATAGACTCTGACCTGAATTTTACCTCCCATCTTAACAAGGTGACCAAAACCACTTACTTTCACCTCAGAAATATTGCTAAATTTAAAGACCATTCACAACCCAGAAAGATGCAGAGAAACTAATTCACACATTTATTACAACTAGATTGGTTTACTGCAAAGCACACCTTACACGTCTCCCAAAAAAGTCTTTAGAGAAGATTCAACTCATCCAGAACTCAGCAGCTAGACTCTTAGAAAGAACAAATAGGCGAGAACATATTACTCCAGTTCTGAAGTCATTACACTGGCTGCCAGTTCCCCGCAGGATTGATTTTAAGGTCCTCCTGCTTGTTTATAAAACTCTAAATGGCTCAGGACCAAATTATTTTACAGATTATCTAAAATCCTATGTTCCCCAAAGGTCCGTCAGATCTTCAACAGCTAACGTGCTAATGGTACAAAACCCCACTCACAGAAAAATTGGAGATGCTGCCTTTTTTAAGTATGCTCCAAAGCTGTGGAACACATTACCAAAAAATATCAAGGAAGCATCATCTATATATATATATTATATTCAAAAAGCTGTTCAAACCATATTTTAAAGCACTCAAATGCCTTTTGTGCTTTCCTTCTTTTAATATGTTTCTTTACATTTCATATTTTTATTATATTGCCTTCAAATTAGTTTCGTGCGCCGTAGAGAATGGTCGCATGGACGATGGCTCCGTTCACTCTATGCAGATTTTGGCTTATTACTGTTTTTTTTTGTTTTTATTTCTGCACCTCCTGCACTGTCGCTCATACAGTATGACCGACTAGCACTTTTGGATATACGTAATTCACTGGATACAGACTTTTTTTCCACTTACCGGAGTAATTGCTGCAACTGGAATATCCCGCCGTCGACGACCTGTTTACTCACACGCAGGCGTCGCAGGAAGAAGAAACGAGGGAAGCG
>JACXGM010000151.1:0-64281 GCA_016801145.1 Umbra pygmaea
ACCTCTAGTTTAGGCAAATGCTTTGGCTTTTCCACTTTCTTTACCAGGGGCTCAGCAGGTTGTGGAATTGAGTCTTTTACCCCTAATTCAGAAAAAGCTTTCATTGGCTTAGACTCAAACTTAACTTCTGGTTTAGGCTCTGACTTAATCTCAGGTTTAGTTTCTGGTTTAGGCTCCAGTTTAGGTTCTAGATTTGATCGTTTTTTTCCAAGTTGTTCAGCAGGTTGTGGAAGTGAGTCTTCCACCCCTATGTCAGTAATAGCCCTCTCTGGCTTAGCATCTGGTTGAGGTATAGGATCTGACTTAATCTCTACTTTAGGCTCTGGTTTAGGCACTGGTTTATCCTCTAGTGTAGGCTTAGGCAGTGGCTTAAAATCTGGTGTATGTGTGGCCTTAAATGCTGGTTTATCATCTAGGATATGCTTACACACTGGCTCAGCCTCTGGTTTAGGCTCTAGTTTAGCCTCTAGTTCAGGCTTTAGCCCTTTCCTTACAATGGGCTCAGCAAGCTTTGGAGGCAATTCTTTTACCGCTACCTCAGAAACAGCATTTATTTGCTTAGCATCAAACTTAACTTCTCGTTTAGGCTCTTGCTTAATTTCTGGTTTAGATTCTGGTTTAGTATCCAGTTTAGGCTCTAGCTTTAATACATGTTTTCCAAGTTGATCCGCAGGTTTTGAAGGCTTAGCAATAATCGCCTTCTCTGGCTTAGACTCTGGCTTGATATCTGGCTTGAACTCTGGCTGAGTCACTTTATTTGCAAGTGGATCAAAAGAATGTGGAGGGGATGTCTTCTTTGCTGATAATTAAAATAAGAGTACACTAGAGTCAAGATCAAGATAATGCAGTTTGGTGTACATACAAAAAAGACAACACAAAAAGACACACACATACAGAAACATTTAAAACAATAAGATTAATGCAGCATTGATGTAAGAGTGTTGACCCCACTTGTTGATATGAGATGGAAAACCTTTGATTTAAGAGACTTGAACACTGGGCAATCACAGCTGGATTTCAATCTAAGCATGACAAGGAATTCAATTAATAAGCTGACAGATGTTATGACAAGTGTAACATATACTTATAGTACCTCTTGAAGAGATCTTTTCCTCTTTTTCTGATTCAAGAATATCCTCTTCTGTAGGAAATACTTCAACATGTTTGCCTTTTTCAAAGAACTGTTTCTTAGTTTTAATTTCGTCAACTTTCTGAGTTCTCTCTTCAATAGGCACTTCTCTTGGCTTGGCAACGCTTTCCTTTAATTCAATTACTTTTTCAGATTGGTCTTTTTCAGCCACCTTTGATTTAAAGTTTACATCTATAAAAGTCATCTTTTCAGGGGTTTCCTTCCTAGTAATTGTCTTGTCCAACATTTTATCCTCGGATGGAATAATTTTGACAATTTTGTCTTTCTCAACAACCTCTGTCTTAGCTTGGAAGTCTTCAACTTTAATATGCATTTCTTCACTTGATTTCTTTCTCATAGTGTGTGTTTTGTTAAAGATTTCTTCCTTGGCTTTTATTACTTTGGAAGATTTTACATTCTCATCTCTCTGTATCTTTGATCGTAATTCCTCAACTGTATAATGTATATCTTCAGTAATAGCTGATCCTTGACCTGTCTCTTTGGGCAAAATCTCTTCTGGTGATTGTAAGTCCTGAACTGTACAAGGTATATATTCAGTGCTAACTGATCTTTGACCTGTCTCTTTGGGCAAAATGTATTTTGGATAAATGCCTTCAGACAAATATATTCTGTCTGTTATTGTATCAACTTGAAGACTTTCCCTGGTTTGTTCTACTCTAATAGGGGACTCATCAGGTTCTGTGCATTCTACAGATTGAGATATTTCCAAAGATACATTATCCTTCTTCATAGGCATGTCTTCCTTTATAGCAACTTTCTTGACAACATGTTCTGTAGATTGAACTGCTTGATTTTCAATAGTAACTTGTTCTGTCTTTAGCTCAATTACACCAGCAATGTGAGTTGCCTTGGTTTTAATGCCTGTCCCTTCTTCCTCTCTAAGGACTAAACTTTCAGGATATACACTTTTCCTTGAAAGCCTTCCTTCTACTTCTGTAAATGATTTAGAAGACTCCCTCTTAAGAGATCTATCGTGGTCTACATGTTGATCAAAACTAATTTCATCTTCACTTCTTTCCTTTGGTTTTGATGTTGAAATAACCTTAGTAGCTAAAGTTTCCTTCTTAGAAACCTCAATAACAGAGGACCTTTTATCTTTTTGGACAGATTCTGTTTCTGTAAAGCTATCTTTAGACTTCACTGAAATCTTCTTTTGGAATGTTGATGTAGTGCTCTTGTCCAATACATCTCCTTCTTTCTCAAATGAAACCTCTGCATATGAATGCCCAACTTCCTCATGGTGGAAGACTTTTTCAATTGGAGGAGCTCTTTCCATCAAATAAGTCACCTCATCTAACGTTTGAGTTTCGGAAGAACTCATTTTCTCAGCAATCCAAAGACTAGAAGCCACTTGACATTCCAAAGATTCTTTAGAGTTCCCACCAAATGGTGGCCGCAAGAGATTAAAGACAAAACACAACATAAGACAGATTTTGTTAGACTTAAGAAAGTAGTACAGACATTCATAATACACCATACATAATGCACCTAATATCAAAATTGACAGGTAAAATATGATATTTTAATGTTAAATACTGAACAGATAGATAACATTTAGAATACCTGTGTCTTGAAGAGTTTCTTTCCTTTGTGGCAAATTGTCTATTTCCATCTCCTTTTTAGGTAAAGTTGCAGGTACCTTTTCAAAGGTTTTTATCTCTGGTACCTTCTCAACCGGTACAGGTTTGAGTTTGGGCTCAATCACTTTAAGCACACACACAGGGCACACATAAGACAGTGCCCTCACAGAAGAGTGAAAGAATAGTTCTCAAATAAAATGTGTCATATTCGACAAACCTCACGTAACTCTTCAACCATTTAACTGCTTATTGAATTTCATGACAAATATTTTGCTCTATTGTTAACCCTTTAAGCCATATCTTTAAGCTATCCCGGCATATAATATTTAAGTCAGTATTTAAATCCCTACCTTTTTGTTGTGTATCCTTCTTTGGAGTCACAATATCTGATTCAGACTTTCTTGTAGCCTTTGAAGATTCTGGTTTTCTTTCCTCCTCAAGTACTTAAAAGATGATTTAATTATTAATAACATGGATATATTGTAGAAAAAGAATGTGCAAAGAGTGTAGAATCAAGAATATATGTTCAAAAACACAAATCACACTCTATTCGAGTGAAAAGACTGTGACAATGATTATGACAAGACAATATTAAGCAACTGGTGCACAGACATACATATAAAATACAAACAGTTAATGTAACATTTTGACAAAGGCATTAGACATACCAAACAAGATCAGAGACAAATCGAAGACAGAAAAGAAGTAAGCCAAATATAAACATTTGAAAGATGCATTGGTAACGTAAGGTATGTATACCTTTTACTTGCTCAGGTTGGACAATGTCATGTCTTTCCAGTTTTTGAGAGATGGTAGATGGTTGTTGCCGAGACACCTCCATTTTTTGTGCTTCTGGCACTTTAAAAGAACATTCATATTTTAGTACACCATGTGCTGTGATGAAAGCACAACGAACAGATATACAGAATATATGAAAACAGGAAGCAACATATATGTGATCAATTATCCCAATAACAAGTCAGAGAAAGATAGTGTCAATTCAAATATAAAGTAAATATATTTTATAGTAGACATATGTGGATAATAGAAGCGTTTATATGAAGGGACACTAGACTTACATTTTGTAATATTACAAACATATTAACATACAAAAAGATGGACTAACACAGAAAAGAGTTTCAACATAGACAAGTGGTTAAAAGAGTTATAAAGATCTCTCTCGCGTGAGATATTTGAATACCTTCTGGTGATGGAAGCTTCCTTGCTACTGCAGTAGACTCTGCCTCCTTTGGAGGAATAGTAGACAGTATCTCTGGCTTTTTAACTGCCATTGGCTTTCCTAGTTCTGGTCTTGAAGGTTCTGGTTTCTTAGCATCCTCAGGAACTTAAAACAACATTCACTTTCATTCATATTTCACATACCAATGTCCTAACAATAACTACACAAAAGAAAGATTCCCTTGGGGGTTAAAACGTGTAAAACATACAAGTCCATGCAATAACCTGCACTATCACAGAAAGACAAAATGGGTGACAGAGAGGAGAAAACTCCACACAGGAATGCAAGAAAAGAAAGTACCTTTAGATGGTGGACTCTCTGGTTTCTTTATTGGTGAAACCTTTGGTTCAGGTTCAATCTTAGCCACAGGTAAAATCTTAGGCTCAGGTTTTGGCTCAGCAACATGGGGTACATCTTCAGGTAATACAGACACTCAATATTAGAACAATCACAAGCTATGCTAGGCAATTAAGAAACCCATGCAAGACTGAAATCCATACAAGTGTGTGCCAAGAGTAAAATGTAGACAATGACGTTAAACACAACACTTAAATAGACAGACTACATGAAGTAGCCACACAGGCTTATTCACAACAGAATCACTTGGGATGATAATTGGGTGCTAGGCAGTACTGTATAGAAGACTTAATAATATAAAATACATTATTGTGACAGAAACTAGTATATAATAAAGACAGACATCAAACCATAAGAGTCAGTTCTCAGGGAATCTCTGAAGTACAGTACATGGATTAACAGAGTATGCCTACCTTTCTTTAATGGAACCTGTTCAGGTTTTTCAGCTGGCTTATGAACAGGCTTCGCCGCTTCTCCGTACTCTTCTAAGATATTGAAAGTGAGCAATTACATTTAACTAATAGTTGTATATAAAAATGTAATTACAATTGTGTATAAAGTATATAACTGCAAAATAATTACATATACAGTACTTCACAAAAAATATAGCAACCTGAAAGTATATACTGTATGAGTGACTGAAACTACCCATTCAGTTATTTCCTGGTGTCAATATTACATGCTCAGTATATAACTGAAGACATGTCATAGACATATTTTATATTTTTTTGCAGAATAGGTTTTAGCTGCAAGATTTTACATAACTTGCTAAATTGTTAAGTTTTTCTCAAGATGGTAGATGGATATGGTCAAAATCAATACCGAACCCAAGTATACGTTGTGACAAAGATTTGAATAAACATGTTATAAAACTCAGTTTTATAGTTCATGACTAAAACTATCCTATTTAAATTATACTTCTTTTAAACTAAAAATAAATGAAATGTGTGACAAAATGGTTACACAAGCACATATCTTTTGATGTAATACCTTTTGGAGAAGGGTGTTCCTCTGGGACAAGCTTTGCAGTTATCTTCTCCTCTACTGGCTTTTTGGCTTCAGGTACTTGAAAATATCATCACAGTAAGTACATTGTCCCTTACATTTACAGTTTTACTGAGTGTTAGGACACAGTAGAAATTACTTTCAACAGACATAACAATCAATCTATAGCAAAACTCCACCAAAAGCTCTTATTTTAACACTATAAAGGAAAGCAATTTACTGTCAATGAGGTTTCATTCATGATAGTCGGGTAATATATAATTTACAATTATACAATTTAATTTTAATTCAATTAATTTATCTATTTATCTGTAGCCCAGTGCTTGTTCGAAACTTTATTTATTTTTGGTAAACATAATATTTGTTAGTATATACCTTTGGGCTTTAAAGATGTGCATTTTGATACAATAATAATAATAAAAAATATTTACAGGTCCTTCTCAAGAAATTAGCATATTGTGATAAAGATCATTATTTTCCATAATGTAATGATAAAAAATAAACTTTCATATATTTTCGATTCATTGCGCACCAACTGAAATATTTCAGGTCCTTTATTGTTTTAATACTGATGATTTTTGCATACAGCTCATGAAAACCCAAAATTCCTATCTCAATAAATTAGTGTTTTAATTTAGGAGTTTTTTATAGGACAGACAAACTTGGAGGGAATTATTATTATGTACATGACAACAAGTTTAACAACAAAACAAACAATTTAGACATGCAGGTACTTGGATACCTTTATGTAGAGCTGCAGCTTCAGCTGTTTTAACCTCCTCCACTAGTTTCTTGGGAACATCTGAAACTTAAAAAACAAACACTCATTGGGTTAGCCTAAAGTAACAATGCTCTGTCTAATTTGAGTACCCATGCTTTCACATACTAGATGCACATATTAAAAGGCACCACTGTTCCCTCTGGAATTTTGTGTTGCTATGGGGGGGCATAATTAATATCTACAAATGTATTATAATGCAAATGTAATATGTGTTGTGTACAATTATAACAAATTTCCTAGGTTGGTACCGTGTTTACTCTCAACACCCTGTAGAATTTATTTATTTTAACCTTAGCATAGAATAATCTATGCTAAAACAAATTTCATCATTTTTCAGTGGATAAATCTTAGTATGGTAAAGGCTTTTTGTATTGAAACTTGCTTGGAATAATGTAGTTTTGATATGTTTTTTTTTCACAACATGCAGATTTAACTCCATACTTGCTCTATTCAGTAATCATATTTTCATAATTTGAAACCACATCAACCATATGAATAACCTGTTAAGAGAATTCTAGCAGAAACTCTTATTGAATTGATTACTAGTACATGCAAATCCTATAAAACATTTTAGTGAGTGAAAAGTTAAAGGCAAAAAAAATACAAAATATGTCCTGCTGTTTTACCGGGTTCAAGCTAATCCATCACATTAATTTGAGTGAGGACATAGATTTAGGAATAACGGTGTTCTATATGAAAGGCAGTAAGTTAAACCTACATGGTAAAAACTGCAGTGTTGATTTGACTCTCACTAGATACCATATGGTCCCACTCTATTTTGAGTAAAATGAGATTTACTCTGCTCAGAGTTAAAGATATTTGAGTGCCAGGTCTTCAATCAAATACATTATATCAAGCCCTTTTAACAACAGCAGGGATCACAAAGTATTTTGTCACATACCTGGCCTAAAACCCCCAGGAGCAAGCAACAACAAGAGATGCAAAGTGCTACACAATTTAACTCTGAGCAAAGTAAATCATATTTTACTCTATTTTGTTTTTTTAACCAAATCACAAAAACAAAGTTATGAACATTTGAATGACACAAGGAACAAAGACTACAAACTGTTTTTTAAAAGCTAACAAAAACTGTCAAAGTTGACCAATTGACAAAGGAACAAGCTATATACAGTAGTTTTTGTCATAGATGAAAAGAATAATGAAATTTGCAATAACAATGAGAAAAACAAACAAAAGCTATTCTTTCTATACCTTTTTGTGGAGTTTCCTCCCTCATTCCAACCTTCTTAATCAGAACTGACTCCTCAACAGGTACTCTTGGGGCTGTGACAATGAAAATATATATGATTATTATCTGGTTTCAAGGAACATTAGCTGAGGATAAAGGGTTTGAAGATATGGTTTTAGCTGTATAACACACTTATAGATGCACAAATTAAAAAAACTACACTGTGGAAAAATAGATATCAGACTTGTGTATGAGAGATGGATTGACAGACAGACAGACAGACACATACAAACACACCTACATCCACATACAAGAAACAAACATACATTCAAAGAGTATGAGCCCATACAGTAAATTCTGTGTCAAGATATTTTGAAAGAGTGGCTCAAACAAGACCCCACATGGAGGATTTCAAGTACCACAATGCTAACTTTAAAGTGCCTGGTGACAATGTGAATAAAAATTGAATAATAAAGTTGAACCATTTGTGCACTTGAATTATCTGCTAGCTGTCAAAAACTGCAAGAGCAATATCTATTCATGGATACCTTTGGTTGTTGATATTTTCTGTACTACAGACTCTTCTGTCCAGCTTTCATACTCTAAAGGGTAAAACAAATTACATTAACACATTTTTTGTTGTTGTTGTTTAGATGAGTTTGGAAAAAAGGTGCAAAGGCCCACTTGGTTAGGTTTTGTTAAGAAATTGAAATACTTTTTTTAGGTGTACAAACATGAATGAACAAATGGAGTTGGTTAAAGCTGATGGTGGTAATTGTTCACAGAAATATTACTTTGGCCACATTTCTAAGACAAATATAATTAATTAATAATTAATAATATAATAGGTATAAAAATGGGTACAAACCCATACACAAGGGAGTAATCATATGACAGCATAGAGATAAATAATGATAATGGATATGGTTAAAATTTAAAGGAACACTCCAGACCTTTATACAACCAAAGATCATTGTGCTGGTCATGTTTCCGACTTGATAGTCACTAAAAACACCTTCTGAATGTGTTCTTTAATCCCCAACTCGGCCACTGTAAGATTCCAAATTGTACATTCTTTGACATATTTAACATCACCGCAGGCATTTTTGAAAACTACAGGTAGATTAAGGAGAGGCGTTCGGACGACTTCCAGATCTCTATTTGTCCCACCTTTGAATGTAGTTGCTTGGAGAAAAAAATCCCTAGTGGTCAAGAATACTACGTATTACATTCCTCCATTAAATACGTAGCTAAACTACAAGAGTCGGAGAGGGGTTGTTTTTTGTACAATAGCTTGTGAAAGTGATGAAATACCTGAAGAGCTGGAAGACTTTGATCAAGTGTTATTGAATGGTAAAATCCAACCATACATCTTTGAGCCGGAATATATTGAGGAAGAAATACGGCAAAGGCCGGAACTTTATCAGGTGAATCAAGATGCTGCTGTGGTTAATTGTCACCGGTGAAGCTATTGTAGAGCCAAGGACAAACTCACCCTGGTGGTGGTTTTGGAATCTACCAAGCAATGGCAACAGATAAAGCAAATGTTTGTGGGAAAGTGTGGGAAAGGGCTCAATTTTTGCATTCAACCATCTCCAGCCAAGTAGATGATTAGTATGTTCATTAGATCTTCCGAGGTTCACATGGACAGATGTATATGGAAACTTTCAATATCCCAAAAAAAGATATAACAGCTGGGTCCAGAGGGTTGCATTGGCAGAGGTAAGAAGCTGGTTAGCATGATCTACCGTGTATGTGTTTGTCTATTTACAAGGATGAACGTGACATAAAATTATAAATAATCGGTCAGAGAATATTGCTAAATATGTACCATTTTTAGCTACAGTAGGTAGATGGTGTAACTCTAGAACATGATAATTATTGTCAGATTTAATCGTTAGTGTTACAGTGACTGGCAAACTAGCTGAAGGCATCGTCTTAAGGAAATGTGGGCACTCTGCTGGGTGTAGCATTGGTTGTAGCCGATTAGTATCCGATAGAATCTCA
Organism: Umbra pygmaea; assembly: GCA_016801145.1. Classification (NCBI taxonomy): domain Eukaryota; kingdom Metazoa; phylum Chordata; class Actinopteri; order Esociformes; family Umbridae; genus Umbra; species Umbra pygmaea. The sequence continues at coordinate 9,310 of JACXGM010000151.1, forward strand.
ATTGTTTGTGAAAATACCTGGAAAAACGCGACGTAAAATTACAAATAAGGGGTCACAGAATATTGCTCAGTCTATACAATTTTGAGCTAGGTAGATGTTATTACTCTCGATTGACTTGGTGAGAATTATTGATTGATTTTACTGTTACTGATACGGTAAGAATGCTAACACTAGATTGGATGTCACTGGAAGCTACTCTAGCTGATACCAGGCACTGTCATGGGGGAAATGTGGGCACTCAGCTTGGTGTAGCATTGGTTGTAGCCGATTAGTACACATTAGCATCTATGCATTTGTGTATAAACTTGGATAAACACAGGTAAAATAATGGCTCACATAATATTGCTCAATCTGTACCATTTAAAGCTAGGTAGGTTATTAATTCACTTGGTGAGAAATTTTGACGATTTCACCGTAAGTTTAATGGGTAAAATCGCTAAGTAGGCTGAAGGCTTTATGCTCTGGAAGCTACGCACTAAGGGAACCAAGTTTGCTTTACATTCTGGACCTTGTGGTATGTCAAGTTCTAACTGATACATAAGCAGCCAAAACGTACTCTTGGTTTTTCTCTGAAAATTGGAATGCACAGCATAGTATATGACATAAATCGTTCTATGGTAATGTTTTTAAATACTATATTAATTTTTTTATTTACTCTGGAATTTTCCTTTAAATGTAATGAATTGCACACAAAAATGTAATATTAGTTAATTATTTTATGAATATTATAAGTACTGATGTAAATGTTAATACAAAAGGTGAGGCCATATACCTCTCATTTCGACCTCTCTCGTTTCCATTTCTTCTTCATAATAGTATTGAGAAGATTCTATAAAAAAATCACTGTTTAGCTGTCATAGGAATATATATATATATACAGTAATTATTGACAATCTTATGTCCCACTCTTACCTTTCAGAGTAACTGAAGATGGCATATCAGGGACTCGTATTGATGAATCAGGAACATCTATAAGATGTTGAATTTAGTTTAAATATTATATGTACTGTAATTTAATATACAGTTTATACTGTATAATTTAAGTTTTTGTGTGGCTAGAAATAAATTACTTACCATGGGGTACCATTGCTAATTCAATTTCTGTGAAAAAGGAATACAAAATATTAAAAAGTGAAAGAAGGCAGCTCTGATCTACAAGCCAGCTGGAAAACAAAAAAATGCTTTCAACTATACCGACCTTTGCCCGAAAGATAAAGTTCAGCTGTGCTTTTAGCTTCTCCTCTAGGCTCCAACCTCACAATGACTGAGTAAACGCCTAAAGGATTAGTAATGAATATTAATTTATTCACTGGGTAAACAATAATAAAAAAGAAAAAAACGGGGAAATTATGATTTGACCCAATTCTACACACCTTCGTCTTCACTGGTTACATTTCGGATGATCATAAAGTGTCTTCTGCCTTCACTTCTGAAGTTGTACTTTGGGCACTCTTTGAGTTCCCAAGTGTCTTTGTACCATGTAACGACGGCATTATCGAATGACACCTCACATTCAAATGTGGCTGCTTGGCGTTCACCCACCACGATGTTCTGAATACGTTTGGTGAAGTGAATTTGTTCAGCTAAAAGAGATAACATGATTTGATTGATGATCAGTTCAGTTTGAATATGTTTAGGTAATCTCATTTATAAAACTCAAATGTGCTAATTCAAGTCAAATGGGTGAAGGAAGAGTAGATATGTGGTTAGAAACTATTCAACAGATTTGGTGGAAAGAAAGCCGAGACCAAGTGAAAAAAGAAAGACAGAAAAAAAGAAAGGTGTTTGTGTGGCAAAGTTGCAAGACCAAATTTTGTAAGAAAGTAGAAGACAATTATTAGAGACATCTACGAAGAAAAGTCACGTCAACTCAAAAGTGCAAAAAAGAGAAAATTAGTAAAACATTTTTTTTTAAAGAGTTGCACTATAATTAGTGAAGAAAAAAGAGATTAGTTAGAGTTGATCTTCTCCACTCCACAACACAAAGAAATAATTACTTTATATAATCTATACAAACCTTCAACCCATAGATCTGTAGTTGATTCAAGGTTGTCATATCTGCAGGTATAACGTCCTTGGTCTTCTGGTTTGAGGTTTTTGATCAAGAGCCTCTGAATCTTGTTGCGCACCTCACATGAATATCTGCCTTTCATTTCTAAAAGCTTTCCATTCTTAAACCACTGTGTTTTGACATTAGGAATAGAAAACTGGCAAGACAGTGTACATGTTTGTCCCTCCTTACCCGCAACTTCTTCAAGATGTTTCTCAACTTCAGGCTCTGTAAACACAAAGAAAGAAGATGAATGTCAATTAATATCTTTAGATACATGAAGTCTCAAAGTTAATGCATGAAGACTCAACAATATTTTTTTTATCAAAAGATTTTGTAAATCACCTAATATTCCACATGGGAGAAAAGTGATTTGTTTTCTGATTTAAGTAACTAATATTCTTAATGCACAATAAAAAAATGTAGACTGATGAACACCCACCGATAACAGTCAGTTTGGCACTTGAAATATGTGGGCCACATACGACGCGGTAGTTGCCCTGGTCTTTGGTTTGGCAGTTGTTGATCTTCAAGATGTGACGGTCATCAATAATGCTGATTTCATATTTGTCATTATTCTCAAGCTTCTGTGTTCCCTTGTACCATGACAAGGTGATCTCAGGAAAGTTGATCTTGATGTCACACTCGAATACTGCAGTCTTGTTTGTGACTGTAGACTGATCTGTTATATCCTTATTGACGGTGACTGGCTGTTAGCATATAAAAAAAGTGCTTACACATGAATGCAATAAATGATGCATATGCATAATGGATTAATGCTGTTTTCATAAACATCATTTCATTTATGGCACATAGAACCCTACCTCAGTATGTTCCATTCTTTTTTGCAAATCAGCTACAAGAGCTGCTAAATCTTCGTCAGATTCTCTTTCTCTCTCCAGTTCCTTAACCAAAACACAATGCAGAAATAATTAATTCATTATTTATCAGTCATTACAGTAGCTAGTAAGTCTATAGTTTACCAAAATATAAAGAAAATATACAATGAATGACAGTGATTCTTGCTTTGGTTATTTTTCCATTTCATTGACAGTAAAAGAAAATATTTGAGCATGTATGGCACAAATCTCTCCAAGTCCTTTGATTTGATCATTTCTTTCAGCATCACTTGAATGTATGTACAATTAATTGTAAAAAACAATATAGGCACTTAATTTGTCAATTAAGCACATAATCAGTAACTTTGCATTGGTGAAACATTTTCCATTCAACTAATTATCCCTATAATGGGATAACTACACAAATTCAGGTGAACTTTCCGTTTAATGTGAAATGTATTTACCGGTCTTCCACTTTCATCTGCTTTCTCCCTCTTCAGCTGTTCGATGGCTTGAAGAAGTCCTCGGTAGTCAGTAATTCCATACATACGGGCGTATTTCTCATACTCTTTAGGGTCCACATTTCTGAGCAACTCTACAATGTCAATGTCTTTGTCTTCCTGAGGACTCTTCTGTTTAGATGGAGTCCTTTGGAGAAAAAATAGCGCAGTGATATAACTGGAAAAATGTATTACGTTTCTTGTGAAATGACAAAAGCACAAATGAAATTCACTTACTTCTTCAATTTTGCTCTGAAGTCTCCCTCAACCCCAGCAACATCTTTCTTCTCCTCAACGTGCATGTCTGTGCTGCATTCTATTTCTCCATTTTTGTTAGTTGCAACACATCTGTACTGTCCAGAGTCAGACTTTGTTATTTCTTTAATCTCCAACTTGGCCTCTTGCCCTTTCTGCTCAATAATGATGCGACCACCATGAGTGAGCTGCCTCCATTTGCCCTTCATCCATTTCACATTAGGAATAGGATCTCCTCCAACTTTGGTGATGAATGTTGCAGTTCCCTCTGTAAACGAACGCAACATATTGAAGATATTATATTTGCTATGGACATATCTCTGATTAAGGTCCTGTGTTGCTCCGTTTGTAGAGCATGGTGCATGCAGTAGAGCATGGTGCATGCAATACAGGGTTGTAAGTCTCATAGCGGGCTTAGACCGGTAAACATATATAAACAGTATATCAACAGCTTTACAATGACCATCATGATCTACCATTCCAATGCATACAGCAGCGCAGCGCCTGTATTCCACTGCTGGTTTGCTTCTAAAACTAAGATGGTTATTCCCTGGATGGAGACCAATGCTGATGGAAGTGGTGTTGGAGGGCCTGTCGGGGGCACTCTTCCCCCTCGTCTAAAGATCATTCCTAATGCTCCAGGACAACAATGGGGACATCTGCCCTGTGGAGGGTGCTGTCTTTCAGACGGGTGTCCTGACTCTGTGTGGTCATTACTTTAATTTTATTATTTTTAAGAGTAGGCATATTATCTCCGGTGTCATGGCCACATTCCCTACCAGGCCTCACTTCAATCATGGCCACTTAATAATCCTCCACCATCCTAATTGGCATATAACTACTCACTTCTCCACCTAATAAAATTTGCCTAGAATGGCTACCGTGCATCACCCAAGTGGGTGCTACACATTGGTGGTGAATGAGATGTGCACCTCAATATGTAAAGGCTCAAAATCGTGATGACATGACAGTCACCAAAACTCCCTCTCACCTATACGGTAATTCACAACTCGGCCACCGTAAGTGGCTTGAAAGTAAAACCTTGATGTCACTGCAACATTTTCTAAACTAAAAACTGTTAGTTTTGAATCAAGTCAATCTTTGAAGCGAGTCGACTGGAGAATAAAACCGGACAAATAAAGATCAGGAGGCCAATCGAACGCCTCCCTGGAACATAGCTGTAGTTTCAAAAATGTTGCGGTGACGTCACTATATTACTTTCCAGTCACATATGTGTGACCAAGTTGGGAATTACCCAGTGACATTATATGAATGGACCAACAGATGCCATTAATTCCTATGTCGAGCAAGTGAAGCCAATTAGAAGCACTTTTCCGGTGGTAGCCGAGCGTACTGCGCAGCCTCAAGATGAGCGTGAAGACGTAGAGGTGATGTGAACAATGTCTCTGAAAGTTGTAATTCTTATCTTAGCCATGCCAAGCGAAATCTGAATCATTTTGAATCTTGCCTATTGCAGAGGAAGGAGAGCATGAGTAGGAGTTGTCCATGAGCATAGGAGCAACAGCAATTCTTGGTAAGTATTATGATAAAATTTTTTGTCATTTTGACTGTATGGCTTCATGTTCCCCCGATGGCCTGCAAGCTTCTCCTGGATTATACAGTAATTTCTCTACTGTGCAACAGTAAGTCGCATGGTTATGACACAATAGTTAGCATATTTTCACAAAAACGGCTGCTACGGGGCCATAACGTGAGATACAAGTTAATAGAGCTATTTATACATTGTCCTGTTTTTTAGAAATAAACAATGGACAAATAGAGTCTTTAAACGCCTCTGATGTAAATGTATTCACTGTCAAAGTGACCCCTAAAATGAATGGAATGCTAACGTAAGGTGGTAGCCAGTTAGCATCAGAATCTACCCAGGGCTGCTTTAACTTCCAGGTCTAAGCCTTCCCACTTGGAATTTCCTAAATCCGAATGCGTTGAGAAAGTGTCGAAAACATGACAGACACAACGATTTTGAGCTGTTTATGGGCTGCAGTGTTCCTTTAATGCTATATTAATGGAATGCTTCTAAATCTGTTTTCATTACACTTACTTTCAGATACATGGCAAGGCTTGGGTTCTTCAATGAAGAACAAGTTGTCCAGTTTCTGTACTGCTTCAGTTGGTTTCTCTTCTGTTGGTTTAGGTGCTACCTTGGATTTTTCTACATTAGGGCATAAATAAACCATTGTGTTATTAAAAAACGTGATCGATCATTCATGACCAATTAATGACAAAGCTAATTCCACAAGTTAAAACTGGATATGACCTTGTATAGAACATTTACCTTTGATTGTCACTTTGGCTTTGCAGAATTCACTCCCAGCTTCATTGGTAGCCTTGCAGAGATAGTCCCCTGCATCATTCTTTGATGCATTCATGACTTCCAAGGAGGCGACGCCATCAGCGAAAATGATCTTCATATTAGAAGTGTTTATTAAGTCCTTCCTGTCTTTCAGCCACTGAATCTTTATCGGAGGGGATCCTTGGACATTGCAGCTAAGATGTAGGTTCTCGCCCTCATTCAGTGTGACAGGTTTGACAGCAGGATCAAACTTAGGGGGCTTCTTTTGTTCTAGAAGATTTCATGAAAAACATTCAACATTAAAATGCATTCAAAAATATATTTACTGTACATACATTTTAGGAAATGCCAAACAAATACACAAAGAATTTCATACTCACCAGTAATAGTAACTTTCATCTCACAGGAGGCAACGCCAGCTTCATTGGTGGCTTTGCATGAATACCTTCCACAGTCAGTGACTTGGGAACTTTTGATACAAAACACAGCCACATTGCTCTTGAAGGACATGTCATAGTGATCAGAGCTGTGAATCTCACTGTCATCTTTGTACCAATTGATGGTCATGGGTTGAGATCCAGCCAAACGTGCCTCAATCTTCACCATCTTGCCCTCTGTATCCTCAAGTGTCTCTGTGGGCTTTTTAGTGAAGGTAGGTGGGATTTTGCGTTCTGAAAAAAATGTAATGTGTTAACTGTTTATGAAAAAAACATTCTGTTCATGCAGAACTAAAATTGGGAGCCATTAGGCGAATACCTTTGACAGTAATTTCTGTTGAACAAGAGTCTTTTCCAATGTCATTAGTGGCATGGCAAAAGTAGCGGCCAGAGTCTGATTTGTCAGCTTTTAATATAGTAAGATGAGGGGTGTCATCGACACAGGATATCTTGTAATTTCCCCCTGATCGAATATCTTTGTGATCCTTTGACCAAGTGACTTTTATTGGCAAAGATCCAGTCATGTGGCATTCCAATTCCACACTACCACCCACTGAAATCTCCACGGCGGGTGATAGCTTTTTATCAAAAACAGGTGGATATCTTGGTTCTAAAATATAAATGTGGGAAAAGAGTTGGAACACAAAACATACTTTGAAATAAAAGAGTTGAAAGTGTACAATATGATACTGTACTAAACAGAATGTGTCAGCAAGTAAAAAAAAGTTATACATCTCTAAAGAAAAACCGACCAACCTTGAAGAATGAGTTTAGCTCTGCAAGAGGCAGTTCCAACACTGTTGGTAGCAACACAAGTATATTCTCCAGAATGTCTCATTTCACTTTTGGCTATTTGCAGGACAGCAGTGTTATCATCATAAATCATATTGTACTCATTGGATTTTAGAGTTTCACCATCTTTAAGCCAAGACACCTCGATGGGTGAGGAGCCTGCCACACGGCATTCAAATTTGACTGCCATTCCTACAGTCTGTTGAAGACTGGTTATTTTCTTTGGGAAGGTTGGTGGTGTTTTCGCCTCTGAAAATAGCACAATTCAACGAACAACAAAGTTATATAAAAAATAAGCAATTTCTTTATAGTACGGTAGTAGTTCCATTTATGAATAATGATTTGTAGTTAAAACTGAATATTTTCTGATGTAAACATCGATATGTAAACATCTGTTATCACCTTGGACAGAGAGTCGACAGCTGGATGTTGCAGATCCTATGCTGTTTTCAGCTTTGCATGTGTATTCACCGATATCACCTTTGGTTGCTTTGCTCAATTTCAAGCAAGCAATGCCTCTTGAATATTCTATTTTGCAAGTAGGGGAGGACCTCACTTTTCCATCGGCCTTAAACCAAGCCACCTTTATTTCAGGGGTTCCTCCAACATGACATTTCAAACAAACGGCATCACCCGACGTTACCTCCATTGGCTCCAAATTCTCAATGAAATAAGGGGGTTCTAAGTGACACATTACATACCATTAAATGAGAACCATGCACATGCACATTAGATCTTTACAGAATACAACCCAAATACTTTACCAGGTCAACTTAGGTAAACTAACCTAAGATGGACACTTTTGCTTTGCAGGTGTCTTTTCCGGCATCGTTGGAAACTTCACAAGAGTATTCCCCACTTGCTTCTTTATCATCTGTGTTCAGACACTCCAAAATGCACGAGGTCTCAGTGGTAGTTATATTGTACTTATAAGAAGCATATAGTTGATTGCCGTCTTTATACCAGGTGACAAATATCTTTGGGGTTCCAGAGTATGTGCACTCAAGTATCAATGATTTCCCCTTCTCAACAGAGTGATCCTTCAGCTTCTTAACAAAGCGTGCAGGTTCTAAGTAAAATCATACAAAAGTTGGTTAGTTACTCTGTTATTCTGTTATGAAAAATGTGTAAAAAGAAAAATGATTGACCAACCTTTTACAGAGAGATTAACTGCGTAACTTTCCTTCCCAACATCATTAATAATCTGGCATGTATACTCTCCAGTGTGGGAACTGTCAATTTTGGATAGCTCCAGAGTAGCTGTATTGTCACGTAGCGCAATTTCACAGCCTTTTCCAGACACAATTTCCTTGGTGCCTCTGAACCATTTTAGTTTTAGTGGTGCACTTCCTTTGACAATTGCTGAGAATGTTACATTTGTCCCAGGCATTGCTTCCAATGGCTGAGGTGGCATCACGAAAGAAGGAGGTTCTGAATACAAATAAATACAGACTTTACTTGCAGACATCCAACAATAAATCTGTTACATCACAAAGCAATAGTAATTACGAAGCCCAAACAAGTACTTTGTATTCAAACCTCATATTTACTAACCTTTCACAATCAAAGATGCACTTGTCTCATTTGTTCCAGCCTTGTTTACGGCTTTACATTTATACACTCCTGAGTCTGACAACTTAAGAGTGGGGACTTTGAGTGTGCAGGTGTTGTCAATGAATGTGATCTCATAGTTTGGCCCGGTTGTGATCTCCTCTCCATCATGGTACCAGGTAATAGTGAAAGGTGCAGAACCTGAGACTTTGCAGTCCATTTCACCAGCCTTTCCAACAATAGGTTGAGCATCCTTTAATTTTCGTGTGAATGTTGGAGGTATGGTTTTATCTGTTATAGAAGGAAAGGGTTAGTAACCATTGCATTACGTAAAACACTAGGCAATTAAAAAAATGTAATAGTATCAAGTGCGTAGGAACGAGTTTGATATTGAGGGACACACCATATATATTTCACAAATTGTTCTTATTACTGAGAGGGACCACATTGCCTGTCTGTAACATTGGCCCCTGTTCCTACGCCCTTGATTAGTATACATTTGTGTATAGAATGTGGCCACGAACCTAGAACAGTGAGGTTTAGTTTTGTGAGATCACTGCCAATCTCATTTTTCACCTCAAATATATATTCTCCTGTATCAATCCTCTCTGCAGACAACACCTTCAAGCTGGAGATCATCTTTGAGAAGGATATTTTGTACTTCTGGCCAGAGGAAAGCTCTACTCCATCTTTATACCATTTTGGTTTCAGTTCTGGTGTCCCAGTAACTTTGACTTCTAGAGCAGCAATATCACCTGCAGTCACACTGAACGATTCTGGTTTATCCACAACTTTAGCAGGTTCTGAAAATAAAGAAAATGAGCAGAGAGGTGTTTTTAAAGACACGGATTTATAAAAACAATAACTGGTGGGGGAGGAGAGAATTAGGAGAGAAAATTGAATTGAAAATCTACAAACCTAATACAATCAAGTTAGCAAAACATTCCACAAATCCAGCATCGTTTTTGAGCTGGCAGGTGTATTTGCCCATTGCCAGTGAGTCTGCTTTAAAGACTTTAAGAGTGACCTGGTTGTTCTCAAAGGTAATTTTCCGGTTGTCCCCATCTCTGAGAATGTGATCCTTATCCTTTATCCAAGATGCAGTCATTGGCTGAGAGCCTTTGACGGTGGCCGTCAGGGTGACTTCTTCACCCAATATGCATGTTGTGTTCGACAATTTCTTCACAAACGTTGGTGGTTCTGAGAGAGGACAAACACGGAGAGGAGAAAAAAAACATCATGAAGGAGTAGTTCATGGTTTAAAGCTGGAACATGAATTACCAAAATTCGTGGAAAAAAAATACCCACCGCGACGCAATTCTACTAACCTCTGAGTTTAACTGTAGTATGGCATGTTTCGTATCCTACACTGTTTGATGCCTTGCACTCATATTCTCCAACATCGGTCGCTTCCAATCCAATGATATGAAGAGTCGCAGAAGTATCCTCATTGACCATCTTGTATTTTCTACATTCCTTTAGTGCAGTTTTGTCTTTGGACCAGGTAATCTCAAAGGGTGCTGTGCCAAACATCTCACAGTGTAGACTAGCATCTTTTCCTTGAATTCCTTCTATTGGCTGAGGTACTTTGAGGAAAGACGGTGGGTCTACAAAACATTGAGGATCATTAAGAAGCAGCTCTGTTTGTTACATGCAGCAAAGCTTCAACTTCACACTGAGGTTTCAACACCAACGTACACTAATATAATAGTAGTGTATTTTTAAGGAATGTACTATAGACTGTGTAAAGTATTAAACTGCAATGGAATCGATCACTGGCTAACCTTTGACTGTAAGGGTTGTGCTACAGCTGATGCTTCCAGCATCATTGGTTGCTTCACAGGTGTAGACGCCAGTGTCATCAAAGGTTGTTGTGCGGAACTCAAGGACCGCCATTGAGTCAACAAATGAAGTTCTATAGTTGTCACCATCCGTGATCTTAGTGTCATTTTTGTACCACTGCAATCGCAGCGAGTCCCCCGTAACTTTGCATTCAAGAGACAGTGGCTCGCGCTGCTTCACAAACTTTGTGACGGGCAATTTAAGCACACATTCAGGAGGTTCTGCAAAGCCAAAATATTGTAAAATTAGCTTATTCAAAGGATGAATGAAGTTGAATTGTATTTGTTAGGAAGGAAATGGCTTAATGAATGTGGAGAAGGGAACTGTGAAGCATAATGGACAAACAGTTGTTAATGTGATGGAGGAGTTGAATTATATTAAACTAGTAATGAGGTAGAGGAGGAGCAGTTAGAATGCAAAGCAACACAGCATGTATAAAAGCAGTCAAGGACAGAATGACAGATGGAACCAATTAAGAGAAGATGGAAGCCAATCCAAGAGTATAAAAAGTTTCCCAACCTTTCACAGTTAAATTGGCACTACATCTTTCTGTGCCGGCATCATTGCTAATTTGACAAGAGTAAACTCCACTCTGTAATACTCCAACTGAGTAAAGATCTAAGAAGCAAGATAAGCCTTCAAGTCCAGTAAAACATGATGGTCCGGTGATCAGCTCAGTTTCATCCTTGAACCATTTTACTGTGAAAGGAGGCGTGCCTTTAAATGTGCTTTTAAATCGCACATTTGAGTTAGGTAGGGCTGCCTGCGACTCAGGCAACAGCACAAACCTCGGTGGCTCTAAAGATTTTTTTTAAGAAAAAGAAACAGTTAATGGGCTGGTCTAGAAATAGAAATATAGAAATAATAGATGCATTTGATTAATTCTAACCTTTCACTCTCAGTGACCCACAGCATTCAATACTTCCTGCTGCATTTGTCAATTTGCAAGAGTAAGTGCCAGCATCGGCTCTCTCTAACTGTTCAATTTCCAAAAAAACAGCATTGTCTTGACGAATAAGCTTATATTTTCCCCCAACAGAAATGATCTGGCCATCTTTCTGCCATTCCACAGTGATAGGAAGCGATCCAGCTATTTTGCATCCAATTTGAACAAACGTTCCCAATATTTCGTGTATTTCAGTCAGGGGTTTGGTGAAGGTTGGTGGGATAATTTGTTCTGTTTTCACAAGAGCAAAAACAAAACAGTCAAAACTATATGCATTTTTCATATCATGTACTAACCAGTACACTATCATACATATTTGTTACAACAAAATATTTTGCACTGACCTAGTACAATCAATTTGACTATGCAAGAGCAGGTATCAATATTGTTTGAGACTTCAAATTGATAGTTGCCTGCATCCTCCTTTTGTGTACTCTGAATGTTAAGGCTGCTAAGATAGTTCTCAAAGCTTAGTTTGTGCTGTGCACTTGACTTGAGCTCTTTGCCATCTTTGGTCCACTTCACTTTAAGCTCAGGAGTGCCTGCTACTTTGCACTCTAAACTGACTGGATCCCCAGTAGTTACTTTCATCACTTCTGGTTTCTCAGTGATCTGAGGCGGTTCTAAAATGCATAGAAATATACAGGTTCTGTTAGAATCCATGTAATTTAAAATGGGACCTAACCAGAATTAACAAATAACTAGCTAGCAGGTGAAATAAAAAGACAAACCTTGCACCAAGAGAGTTGCAAAGCACTTCTCTTGTCCAGCCTCGTTTGCCACCTGGCAAGTATATTTCCCACTGTGCCAGGATTCACAGACTCTAATTCTTAGAGTCGCCACATTATTGACAAACGTCCGTTCAATTTTCGGATCTTCCATGATCCAGTTCTCGTCTCGTTGCCATTGCACAGACAGAGTTGGTGAACCAGTGACAACACACTGAAATTCAGCCGATTTGCCCAAAATAGTGGCAATATTATCAATTTTCTTCACAAATGATGGGGGTTCTAACATCAAACCAAGAAACAATTATTGGAATGGATCAGTGTTTAAGAAATATGTCATCATCATAATTTAAGTTTTTATATCACAATGGAACATGTTTTAAGTAACTAACCTTTGATACAAAGCATAGCTCTACAAGAACAACTTCCAACCTCATTTGAGGCAATACACTGGTATTCACCAACATCGACGACATCACATTTCTGTATTTCAAGACTTAGAATGTCTTGGGCTTGTGAGAAACTGTGCTTTGTACTGGATTTAATTTCCTTTAAATCCTTGTGCCACATTACTTCAAATGGACCTGTGCCAATGACTTGACACTGGAAAGTCATATTTGAGCCCTTCACAATGTCAGCAGTTGACAACAATTTAACAAAGGAGGGGGGCTCTGAGGTAGAGAACATAGAAATTTAAAATTAGTCTAAATTATAGACATTCGAAAATCTATAATTTTTATAAAGACAATTAAACAAACCTTTAACTTTCAATTCCATACTGCAGCTTTCACTGCCTGCTTCATTACGTGCCTCACAATAATACACTCCACTGTCTTTAGTATCAGCAGCGCAAATCTCAAGGATTACTATGCTGTTAACGAAGGACATCCTGTACTTCTCACTAGGACTTATCTCATTCCCATCTCTGAACCAGTAGATATCAATCTCTGGAGTTCCAGTTACCTGGCATTCAAATGTTTTACTTTGCCCAGGTTTCACCACTGACACACCGTCAGGTTTTCTTGTGAATTTTGGAGGCTCTATACAATGACATAAAAATTGTATATTTAGTAGAGCTCCAATTACAAATTTAATAACAAGAGAGTAAGTAAAAGCAGGCACTAAGAACCTTTGACAAAGAGAGTTGTTTGGCAAGCATCGGAGCCAACATCATTGGTAATTTCACAGATATATTCTCCAGAGTCTATTGCTTTGGCAAAAAAGAGCTCTAGTGATGTAGAGGTGTTGTCTTTAGTCACAGAACTATCAGAGCTGGATAAGATCTCCTTATTGTCTTTAAACCATTTAATAGTCAATGGTGGAGTGCCAGATAAAAGGACATTAAACTGAACTTTAGATCCAGGTAAAACATCCAAAGACTCAGGCTTTTCTACAACCGATGGTGGTTCTGTAAAAAAAAGGGGTAACACATATATTAAGGAAAAAATCAAAAACGTTTTGAAGCTAAAGACAGACTGAGAAATATAGAAAAATATATAAAAGTATCCAAACCTTTCACAAGTAATTTCCCAGAACACTGGTCCTTGCCTGCCTTGTTAGTTGCAATACAGGTATAGCTACCACTGTCTGCACTGTCAAGACGACTGATTTCCAAAAAAGCTGTGTTTTCAAAGAATGTGCATTTGTGCTTCTCGTCAGTCTTGATCTCTTTCTCATCTTTGTACCATTGCACTGATATTGGGAGAGAGCCAGACAAAAGGCATTCCAAGTGTGCAAATGATCCTATAATACTCTCTGTTTCCTTGAGTTTTCTTGTGAAAGATGGCTTCATGATTTGATCTAGCATAAATACAAAAGAGAGTAATGAGAATACGGTATAAACAGGAAACCTGTACAAGAAATTGGCTAAAAGATTTGTAAATGAGCTGACCTAGAACGGAAACTGTAGCTTCACAGGTACTGTTTCCAACATCATTGGAAACTTCAAAGACATAATCTCCACTATCGTGTTTCTCTGTACGGAGAATATTCAGAACAGAGCTCTTATCTTTGCTTTGTACTTTATATCTTTGACCTGATGTCAGCTCTCTTCCATCTTTCAGCCATCTGACTTTGAGGACCTTGGTTCCTGAAAACCTGCACTGAAGTGTAGCAGGATCCCCAACTGTAACACTGACAGATTTTGTCTGCTCAGTGATATTTGCTGGTTCTGTGATAAACATATTATTGAACAATTAACTTTAAACATTAGGGTATAAAATCCAAACACAAATTTCTATTTGATCATTTTTACATAAATGTAAACCAACCTTTGACTTCCAATAACACAGAGCTTTTCTGGCTGCCGGCTTCATTTTTGGCCTGACAAGTATATTTCCCAGCATCCTTTGCCTGAATATTTGAAATGTGCAGCATCGCTGTCCTTTCTTCAAAAGACATCTGCACAAATTCACTATCTTTGACCTCATGATCATCCTTTAGCCATGACACAGTTATAGGTAGTGATCCTTTCAAAGAATACTGCATTGAAATCTCATTGCCAACTAGAGAAGTCATATTCTCTATCTTTTGCACAAATGATGGGGGTTCTAAACGTGGAGAAGCACATAACGTTGTAATTTCCATATTACAAAAAATAATAAAAAAAATATGTTTATATGTATGTTTTTTACACAAACCTTTCAGAGTCATTTCACAATCACAGGTTGACTTCCCAACTTCATTCTCTACTGTACACTGATAATTCCCAGCATCTCCGACTTCAATTGCGAAGATTTGTAGGGTAACTATGTCATCCTTTAAGACTATCTTGTGTCGTTTATCATTTCTTATCACCTTTGTGTTTTTGTAAAAAGATATGCTGAACGGAGTGGAGCCTGCAATCTGTCCTTCCAACATAATATCGGACCCTTTGATAACTTCTTTGGATTCAAGGCTCCTTGTAAATATTGGAGGTTCTAAAGGAAGATAGCAATTAAGTCAGAATACCTTCAATAAACATAACACAACCAATAAAAAATTATTTAAGCTGAATACTCAACACACCTTTGACTGTAATAGTGCTACAACAGCGGTCACTACCAGCCTCACTTGATGCCACACAAACATAATCTCCACAATCATCAACCAAGCAGTTGACAATCTCCAGCGAAGCAACTGAGTTGGTAACAGCCATTTTGTATTTCTCACTTTCTCTAATCTCTATTTCATTCTTGAACCACTTAAAACTGATCTCAGGGGTGCCAGTTGCTTTACATTCCAGGTTTACAGTACTGCCTTTCACTACTAGTTTGGTAGAACCAAGCTTCATCACAAACATTGGAGGTTCTAAAAAAAGAATTTGATATTCATTATTAAGTAAACAAACATTGATGCAGAATTGAAGAACAGCAAATGCATATTGTGCAAAGCATTTAAGAAAGAAGCGCACCTTTCACAAACAAGACAGCAGTGCATGCCACCTTTCCAGCATCATTGGAAACTTGACATGTGTAGTTAGCGGAGTCGGTGGGTTTTACTGAGTGAAGTTCTAAAAAACTTGAAGATGTCTCCTTCTTGATAAAATATGTGCCTCCACTTGATATCTCCTTGTCCTCTCTGAACCACTTAATTTTAAGAGGAGCTGTTCCAGTGAAGGCAGTCTTCAATACAACAGAAGATCCTGGTATGACGTTTTGGTCATCAGGTTTCAGTGTGAAGAACGGTGGTTCTAGAATTTGTTAAGAAAAAGAACATCTGTATTTTGCATGAGTATATTATCCTTAATAGACAGTAACAAATTGCAGTAAATAGAGGTGTGACATAGGGCTAAAGAATGCTTTATAAACCTTTGACATATAACGTTCCACTGCTTTCTTTAGATCCAGCAGGGTTTGTTGCCCGGCAAGTGTACACTCCAGCATCAAACTTTTCCAATTTTGTAATTTTAATTGCAGCTGAGTTGTCTTTGATTTCAGGTAGATATCTATTTCCAGGCTTAATTTCTTCCTCATCTTTGAACCAAGTTAGTGTCATAGGCTGGGATCCAGACACTTTGCAATCCATTGAAATATCATTTCCCATAATTCCATCAAGTCTTTTCAGAGACTTTGTGAAAGAGGGTGGTATAATTCGATCTGTTCATTGGAAAGAAAATGTTGTCATACATGGCAGGTTTGAATACATTTCATGAAAAACATTTTAAAAACATAAAAAAGAAAAGCTAACCTAGCACAGTAATAGAGCATGAGCACTGTTCCTTCCCAACACGGTTTGTCACTTCCATTGTGTATTCGGAAGAATCTGCTTTTTCAACAGCAAGAATCTTTAAGATGGCAATGTTATCTTTCAGTGTGATTTTATATTTTCGACTTCCTTTCATCTCTTTTCCATCCTGGAACCATTTGACCTTAAGTTCTGGGCTTCCAGAAATTTTGCATTCCAAGGTCGCAGATTCCCCGAGAGTCACATTGATTGATTCTGCTTTCTCTATGATTCTAGCAGGTTCTGCAGTGAAGTTAATTAGTGTTAAGAAGGTATTATTAATGTTAGATGTACATAGATGCCCTGCATAGCTACAGTATATGTTGTATTTAAATGTTTAAATTATTGAAATCTAACCTTGAACTGTTAGAGTGGTTTCACATTTGTTTTGTCCAGACTCATTCTCAGCTTGACAAGTGTACTTGCCGCCATGGCTAATGGCAACATTTGTTATTTGCAGAATAGCAATGTTGTTCTCAAATGTCATTTTGATATTTGGATCATCATCTCTCAACATGTCATTTTCCTTTAGCCATTTGATGGTAATAGGGGGTGAACCTTTTAATGTGCCCTGCAGTTTCACAGAATCTCCCAATGTCGCTATAATAGTTTCAATCTTCTTCACGAAGGTTGGTGGTTCTGTACAACAACATATTAACTCAATTAACAATGTTCTATAGAACATATTTTTAGACAAATTAAGTGTTTTTACTATACTAACCTTTTAGTTTGGCCAGTGCCTTACTGGTGATTTTGCCAACATCATTAGCAATGCAACACTGATAATCCCCAACATCTGCACTTTCAAACGAGCAGAACTCCAAACGAGCAATGGACTCCTGAAAGACGATCTTATATTTTCTATCTGTTGCAATGACTGGTTTCTTATTCTTCAACCAGGTGATTTCAAATGGAGCAGTTCCTTTAATTTCACATTCGAATGCCGCAGGCATTCCTTTTACTGCCTCTACCATTTGCAATTCTTTATGAAGGGAGGGGGGCTCTAAAAGTACAGATCAGGTTAAATGTATTTATTAAATAATATTTTATTGAAATTTTACAATAATAATAAAAACAAAACTAAAGAAATGATGGTGGCAAACCTTTTACAGATAACTGAGTGCTGCAGCTATCACTACCAGCATCATTTGACACCTCACAAGTGTAGTTTCCACTGTCTAAAACGTTTACAGCAATAATTTCCAAAGTCGCAAGACCAGCCTGGAAAGTGACTTTATATTTTTCTCCATCACTTAGCTCCTTGTCATTCAGAAACCAGGTAGCTTTAAGTTCAGCTGATCCTTTGACTGTGCACTGCATCCGAGCAGCTATACCTTGCTTCCACATTAGCTTAGGTTCCAATTTCTTAACAAATGTAGGGGGCTCTGAAAGAAGTTTTGTATTGCAAAACAGCAAATATTTTGTCAAGAAATTATACATAACCACAAAACAAAGAAAAAAGAGTTCAAACAGGAGTAAAAACAAAAGATATTCAGTAGCTGCATAGCGTTAGTGGCAGCTCTAATTTCACATTTAGTTCCTTGTTAGCAGATCTGTACAAAATACGACATGAATTAAACTTAAAGACCTTACCTTGTACCGTCAGCGTGATTGAACAAGTTGCACTCCCAGCATCATTTGAAGCTGTACAAACATATTTCCCTGAATCTTTCAGTTTTGTCTTTGCAATTTCAAGAGTGATAACTTTGTCTTCAAAGGAATGTTTACAATCCATTGTTTGATGAAGCTTTTTGCCATCCTTCATCCAGGTGATGTTTACTCCAGTGTCTTCGTCCACTTGACTTTCGAGCCTTAATGCATTACCGACAGCCGAGGACACTGAGGTCTCAAAGACCTTTACAAAACTGGGTTTGTTGATAACCCTCAATTCTGAACTGCAGGTAACGGTTCCAACACTGTTTGACGCTTTGCAAAGGTAAGTACCCTGATCGGTCATCTGAAGATTTTTGATTTGTAGGGAATATTGATTCCCATCCGATGATATCTGATAGTTTCCACCCGAAGAGATAGCAATATTGTCTTTGTGCCAGACAATAGTCATAGGCGATGAGCCAGTCACTACACACTGGAATGATGCTTGTTTGCCCACGTATAAAGTCATTTGTTCAAACTTTGTACTAAAAACTGGTGGGTATAGTTCTATAAAAAGTCATTCAAAATGAAAAAAGGAATAGGATATGAATAGCTATTACAAACCGATACCATGTACAGAGCTTGAGACAAAATGTGCACATGTTACATTGTTTGTATTCAAGCTAAAAATAAAACACACTGGATATACATACATAGAGTTGCACCAATAATTTGAAAGGAAACAGAAGACTCACCAGTCACTGTCAGTTTGGCGACACAGGTGTCACTGCCATGCTGGTTTGTAGCCTTGCAGCTGTATTCACCACTGTCAGCTTTAGTTGGGCTCAGAAGCTCCAATGAAGATGTCAGCTGACGACTGATGATGCGGCAATTTGCGCTCTCTTTGATCAAATTGCCAGACTTGAACCATTTGAAGGTTACATTTGGTGATTCTTCAACTTTACATTCAAACTTGGCTCCAGTGCCAACATTGATATCCAGGGGAACAATGCCTTCCCTGAAAACAGGTGGCACTATAACGTGCACAAAAAGAAAATTACGTTAGCACAAAGGTAGATAATTTTGTGTCAAGTAAATAACAAGCTGGAACAGGGATGGAGGAATGCAACAGTATGATACAATTCATTCCAGGAGTTACTGTGAAGAAATGATGCAATGGTTAGAAAGGGGAAGAAGGGATGTGATATTGTGACAGAGATAGGAGAAAAAGTGAAAAATGACAACTTTGCCCCTGAAAGCAAACCAACATATTTCAGAGCTCAATAAAGAATAACTAAGAGTGAAGAGTTAAGAGTGAAGTGTATGGGTGATAACATGTTTCAAAGAAAATGAAATAGCACAAATAAGCATGGGAAAATTTATATTAAGTGACATAAAGTGACTGATGAATTAGTAGTGAACTGACAGTATTGTGAATTAATGCTAATATATCATTAAACATTTTTTTTCTAAAAAGAGGTAATATGTATGTAATAGCTTGTGCGTTTCTTATCATGATGAGAAACATTTGAATATGAAATTATAAAATGTAATGAATGATAGTTAGTTTAAAATAATTTATTTTGTATGGTGACGCGTCACAATAAAACTATTCCCATTAGCCAACCTTTAGTGACAACTGTGAGTCTTGACGATGTTGTGGTCTTTCCAGCTTCATTCACAGCCTCAAAGACATATTCTCCTTCATGCTTCTCCTTGATAATGTTCATGATTGTAAGTGTATATGTCTCATGTTCTTTCAAACACTTGAACTCTTTGCCAGATTTAATTATTTGTCCATTGAAAAACCAATTAGCATTTGTAACATACTTTACTGTCACAGTGTATGTAACCTTACAATGCTCCTCTGTAGCAATGTCCTCTAACAAGGTTTCAATAATGGGATTATCTTTGACCTTTTCTTGAGGTTTCATTTTATTTACCTCCTCTGAAATAATGTCCCCCCTATGTTCTCTAAGGATGGAAACATCTAATGACTGATCTGTTGGAATGGATGTCATAGGCATATCAGTTGTGATATCAGCGATTCCTGCATCCCCACTGTAACCTTTTCCAGTTATAGTTCTTACCTCCTGTCTGGCCACCTTAACGGTCTGTTCAAACGTAGCATGTGATTCTGTAGCTACTTTAATATCTTGGTCACTCGAGATTGATTTAATTACTTTTGACTCCTGGACTACAATACACTTCTGAGATGCTGCTTTTTCCAGTGTAGTTTGAGATTCAGTTATCTGGGCAGCAGCCTCAGGTTTAGGTTTTGCAATACCAACTACACTCTCTGCTATTTTTGCAGTCTCAACAACTGATGAAAACATTTCTTTGGAGGCTGCACTGCAAACCTGTAATCGTTGTGGCTTGTCAATTTCCATTATGCCAGGTTGCTCAGAAGTAAGAATGTGCTGCTCACGATAGACAATTGAGTAGAAAGCTGCTTGGAGTTCAGTCCTCAGATCTGCAGTTTGGCGATATTGACCTTCAAAAGCTATTGTTATTTCCATAGGAGCACCTGGTGTTGTAATAAGGTATGTGAACATTTCACGCCTAGGTTCCTTGCGTACCTTCACTTCCTGTACTTCAGTAGCCTCTAAACTTCCAACAACATCTGCTAGAATAAGTGGCTGATCAAGGGCTACAGCAGTCTGAAGTGCATCTTTCAATTGACGTCTAATGTCCACACTGGTTGGTTTTGGAATCTGAATAACAAATGTGAGCTCCTTTGGAAGAATTCGACTTTCTCCCGACTCAGAAACAAAAATTGCCATTTTGGGCTGAGTTTTAGGACTAATTTTAGCTGACTCTGATTTAGTTATTTGACTAGACATTTCACCAACTAATATATGTTTTTCATCTATCTTTATTGACTGTCTAACAGACTGTCCTTCCTGTATCTGAACGGCATAATCTTGTTCTGTAGCTTCTAGAAGTTTACTACTCTCGGTTGAGATTGCCTTTTCCTCTATTTGTATGGGCTCAGTTGGTACTTTAGGCTCTATTTCGGTTTTACATGTAAATTTGTCAACAGCTGTCAAACTCTCAGTATGTCCCTCCTCTAATGGTTGACTATCTGAAATACTTGTAATTTGCATGATGTTCCAACGATCTTCCTTTTGTATTAATGCACGCTGCTGCTTGATATCACCAGTAAATGGTGTTTCTTTAGATATCTGCATTGGATTTGATGTGACCTGAAGAATATTCTGAGGTCTGATTTCTGTTTTAAGCTCTGACTGAACACCAGTCACTGACACATCAAGATCTTTGGAATAATCTGCGCATATCTCCCTTTTCTCTGTAAAGGATGCTGCATGTTTTCTGACATTCTCCTGCTTCTGGATTGCTGTTTTTTGGTTTGCTTTGTCTATGGTAATAATTCCCTCTTTGGTTAATGCACCTACGGGATTAACGGACTGAAGATGTAATGGGGTAGGAACTTGTTTTTGGGGCTGAATCGTCAATGTCTCTCTTTTGGCCTCAAACTCAGTCGTATTCTCACAAGATATAGATCTCTGTTCATCGTGGGTTACTGTATGTGAGACAGTAGGGCTTTTCCTGGCACATGCTTGTTCCAAAGCTGGTTTCTCACAAGTAAATGGTTTCTCAGATGGTAAAGCATACTGATCTCTTATTATTTGCAAATGCAGCACCTGTTCGCCTTCTACATGAGAAAATAATGAGACAGCACTTTCTAAACTTTTCACTGGTTCTGTGTGTTCAGCTTGTAACATCTGCTTCTCCTCAGCTGTCGAAGCAGATTTCATTATGTCATCCTTGCGAAAGAGGGCCTTCGCTGCCTCCGGTCTCTCCGTGGTAAAATGAGTCTCTTTTGATAATGTTTGTTTCGTTTCAGAAACTGAGGCTAGAATTGGTTTAAGCAATTCTTTTGACACTGAAGATTGTAGAGCAGAATCAGCAGAAGGCACATCGTCGGTATGTCCCTCTGAGATCATCTGTTTTTCAGTTGACATTGCAGAGTACAATATCTTAACACCTTCTTTAACTTTGTAACTTTTCTCCTCAGGTGGCTTGGGAATTTCTTGTGATTGTTCATTTAAAATTGACAGCTGGGATTCAACTTGATGACTACTGACAAGATGTTGTGGCTCAGGAATTGGCTTTACATTACCTGTCTTCCTGTCATCTGACATTTCCGTGCTTACACTCGCTAATGTGGTTATTTCCTGAGAAGTGGCAGACATTACTTCAGCACACCTCACTTTTGAAGATTGGAGCTCTATTAATTCTGGGCTTTGGATACGGTCACAGTGCTGCTCTGTAAGCTTTGGGCTCTCCTGAACCGCAGATGTATGAAAAGCTGCTGTTTTTAGCTGTTTCGTTGGAACTGCTGAGACTTGATGTGGAAGGGTACCAACAGACACTCTTTCTTGTATCTCATGTGAGTGTAAAACTGCAGCCTGGTGGGTAACTCTCTCTTTTTGTACAGTAGCTGCAGAGATATCCAACTCTTCGAGTGTTTTGACTTGCTCACTGGAAACAATCTTCCTATCCTCTGTACCAATGGTGTACACCATTTGATGTCTAGCATCTCCAGGAAAGTTGACTTCATACAAGCGTGACTCTGTTGCTTGTTCAGTAGTCATGGCTACTTTGTAGCCTTTTTGAACAAGCGTGTGTTCTTTCTGCTGAGAAACAGCGACAGACTCTTTAAACACAGTTAAGTCAGCACTACAAGTGGCTTGTCCAGATGGGTTGGAAGCCTTACATGTATAGAGACCACTGTCCTTCTGTTGGATGCCCTTTATGCTGATGAAGCCAGAGCCATCTGGGTTGTTCACTATAATGCAGTATTTACCAGCCTGAATTTGACAATCACTTTTATACCACTGTATATCTGGAATTGGTTCACCAGTTACTTTATACTTAAAGTAAGCCTCACCTCCTTCTTGGCATTTAATAGGTTTTATTTGGCTTAAGAAATTAGGTGGTTGGCCAGTGGCTTTGAACATTTTTTCCACCCATTGCTCAGCTGTAGTTATAGATTTCTTTCTCACTTCCAGGTAAGTACTACATGTTGTCTGGCCAAATCTATTGCTAGCTGTACAAGTGTACTCACCTTCATACTCTGTTTTTACCTCATTTATTATTAAGGTGTATTCATCGTTTTCTTGAACCAATTTGTAAACTGAAGATGAAGTAATTAATTTCCCATTATAAAACCACTGAACAGAAGGCTTTGGAAGTCCAGATACTGTGACAGTAAATCTAACTGTCTCACTGATATTGACAGCTGCTGGCAAGAGCTGGGTCAAAAATATTGGCTTATCTTTTTTCTTTTCTAAAGTACTAGCATAGCGTTTAGACTCTGGCATGAATTCAAGTGTTTTTGTTTTTTTAGGTAACTGAAGGCCAGTAGTGTAGGATTCTTGTTCTTCTTCCACAGTCATCACAGTCGAGCTAGAATATTCTGTGTAAAAAATGAGTAAGAATGCCCAATAAAGTTAAATTTGTTCACTGAAAAACCATAATGGGCAACATTAGAATTACATTACAAATAGTTTGTGATTTGAGTCACAGTTAGTCTAACTTGTCGATTTCATTTGTATGTGTTTGCTTGCAGATTGAAGGAAGATGAAGGTACCATATTGGTTGTTTTGCACAATTACTGTGTGTCTTTGGTATGCAATAGCCAGCAGTTCCAAAGGAGATATCAATCATTCATACCGTGAATATATACATACAATATATGTATATCTTATCCCAAAATAGGTGGTTTATAATTTAAATACATACATTTATAAATGTGTTACGGTAATGTTATTAATAACAGTAGAGAATGCAACAGCAGAGAATTGCAATGTTTTCCATTGTGGCGTTTACTTTTATAAATTTATAAATCTGCAAACAGAGATAGACTGAGGAGGTGTAATGTAATCAGGGAAAGATTGAAAACATGATGATTATTAGTAATATTAAGAATTTTATAAAAGGTGGATTATTATGTATAGATTTGTAATATTCTATATGACTAATCACACAATATAGGATTAGTTTGAAACACTATTCAAATGTGTTTGCAAGGAGCTTGTCACGGTCTAGCTGTCGCACATTGTATGATATCATCCATGTGTGTTTTAGTGAAAGAAGATTACGACATACAACAATTTGCCCCATGAGGCGTTTTGCAAAAGTATTTGTTTTTGTAAAATATGAATAATGTTTGTTTTGCCAATTCCGCTTTTGCCTCTGTCTCCAGTCCTTTCAGCACCATGGACCATCAATCGAGACAGCAAAGGAGCAAGAGGCACAGCTGACCAGCACGGGAACGTCATGTCTACGACCTGGTAGAGGAGGATGCCCGTTTCGATGAGTGGGCGATTACATCTGCACCACACTCGAATGCATCCGTGAATCCAAAGGCTATGCCCGCCAACCTAACATCTATGGGGTAGTGGACGTGGGCTATGGCTCCTCGGATTCCCCTACTGGGTGATGGGTAGGTTAGGCGAGGCAGAAGACAGGAGCTACGGGCCACGAAGGGAGAGGCAATGACAACAACAGACTTGGGCTACCTACCCTCCACACTCAGCGGGCAGGGAAACCATGGACATCTAGTATGTTTTCCCATACTTTTTGGGGGGGAGCACTAGTGGCTATACTCAGCCCGCTTGGACGGAGGATAGCAGAGAAAAGCAGGAGCAGTATATCGCTGAGGATGTTGGTGAAGAGGTAAAGGACCTGATAAGCTGGGAGCCGGACCAGGACAGTAATCTCCAGAGCGTGAACCCTAGTTTGTTAGAGGCGTGCCCCTGTCCATTCCACCACCTGGCCACCCTAGCCAACTAGAATCCCCCTCATTGCCCCTTCTCCGCCTGGTCCATCCCCTTCGCTATTCCGGCCCCATCTGCTCCTCTCCCCTGTGCCACCTGCTGAGTTCTCTGGGCCTGTAGTAACTTCCTCCTCAGCAGAGCCTGAAGCTCCACGCTCTGTAAGGAGTCCAGAGAAGAACAGCAAGTTTATGATGGAGGCCCTGCCAGCTACAGAGCCCATGCCGGAGGACCAACTAGCTGTGCCTCTTCCAAGGGACCTCCACTCCTTGTCCGGTGATGGCCACACCTCAGCCAATATGGGTGCTGGCCACACAGCAGCCTGCGGCTGACTTCGGGGCTCATCCCCCAAAGCCACAGCCAGCGGTGCTGGCCCCTGAGACAACCAGCGACCAACCTGCCGCTGCAGAGATCCCTGGGGGTCCCACAGCAATGGCCTCAATGGAAAACACAGGGAAGGTGACGGCTGCAACGGTGAAGATCACCAGGATTCCAACAGCAACACCTGCAGTAGAGACCACCGGGGTTCCGCCGGCAGCAGTAGCTGAGACCACCAGTGCAACACTAGCTGCTGCAGAGATCCCGGGGGGGTCCACACCAACTGCACCGGGGACCACTGTGGGTGCTACACCAATGGCCGTGACAGAGACCACCAGGGGTCTTCTTCCCCATACATCGTCAGCAGAGTTCTTAAGGGGTCCTCAGTCAGCGGCACCAGCAGCAGGGCCAACTGGGGTCCCGTTGTCTACAGAGATCTCTGGTAGTCTACATCTACCTGCAGCTAAGCTAACCATCCCAAACTGCCACCTTTCCTGGCTCCTGTGAGGCGGGTGCCTACTGCACCCTCACCTTCTTGCAGCTGGGCCTGACATCGGTGTTGGGGTCGCCCTTTGGGAAGAGGGGTTTCAATGAGGTATTCCCCCCGAGGGCAAGGATATGCTGCTCTCCCTCTTGCCCTCCTGGATGGATGTCTATGGCGTCGGTTGTTGCCCCCCCGGACTGGAGGGGGGGCTGCCCGTCAGGAACCGAGTATTGGAGGGGGGCTACTGTCACAGTCTACCTTAGGGGACCTGGCACTTGTGTTTTAGATTCTCCTCTTTATGAGTGTTCTTTTACTTTCTCACCTGTGTGAACTGTTTACATTTAGGTTTCCCAGTCAGATGGTTTTGTCACGAGTTCATCTTCCTATCAATCTCTTTTATTCATTAGTACAGCTGCAACCAGTTGTTAGCCATCTGTGTACTTAAGTCCTTAATGTTTCTAGCTGCCGCTCATTATTTGATGTCCGTGTGAGTGTTAGTAAAACATTACGATATACAACGTTTTGCCCCATAAGGCTCTTTGTTTTGTAAAAGTATTCTCTGTATTGAAATACATTTCTTTTGCCAATTCCGCCTTCGCATCTTTCTTTCCTTTCAGCCCCATGGGCCAGTATCATGACTGAGATGTATAACATAATGAAGACTTTCTATAATTACACTAACTTCATTCGAACTGCAAAGACAGATAAAAAAAACTGAAATCCCAAAGAATACCTTTAAATCAAAAACTCCACAGAATAAATACACCAGAATGTAACTACTTTATTTATAGGTAAATAAACACTTTCAGAGAAAAACAGAAGTACTGTATACAAATAAATTAAGAATTCATATAACTTCCATTTTTAGGTTAATACATTTTCCTAGTAATTAATGAATTAACTCAAATTTGTTTTTATAAACCCTTCCTAAAGAATACAAGTGCCTCTTAAGCATACAGTGAAACATATTTACAGCACATAACGTGTAAACTGAGCAAATCTTTTTTAAATGTATTCTTTCTTGTGCAACTGACCCCAAAACTTTATTTTGAATAAACCTTTACATTGCAGTTCTAATAAACAAAATTACAAATAAAAAACACTACAACATTTAATTTTAGAATCAGCATGTGTTAAGTCATGTATACTGTAGTTGTGTAATGAATAATGTTTTCAAATCATTAATTGAAAAATAAATTACTATCACAAAATCAATCACAAAGAACATTTTTTAAAATCTGCATAACACTTATTCTTTACCTAAGCAATATTTTTTAACACAGTATCATACTAATTGAGTTGAGATAATGGACACATAAATATAAACTAATTTGAATAGCATTGCAATTTGGGAATTAGATACCTAGATCTCCACTCTTTATCTCGGTTTGAGAAACATTAAATTATCAATTCATACACAGCAAAATCACCAGTGTTAAATCAAATTTGAGTAACACTCTCAGAGTTGATTTAACACTGGTGATTTTGCTGTGTAATTTCAGGGCTTAGTCTGTTAGTTAAATTATGGTAGGTATAACTATTTATTCAATTATGTGATTCATTTCAAATACAAATTAATATACAGAAATTTTGGGCCTAATGTGTAAATTTGGGCCTAATGTGAATGAATGACTTGGTGACAATGTCATCAAAGTAGTATGAATAGTTTTATCATATTAAGTAAAATAATAAGCAATCACTTTTTTTAAACAAACATACCCCTCCAACAAAAATGATTATATAGTTTATAGTCAGTCTGATGTCTTAAGTTATTACCCACTATACACAATAAATAAGCTAAATACCTAATTTCATAAAACATTTTACATGTATCTCACAACAATTAATATAGTCCACTTCCAAACATACAATTTCTTAACATCTACATGAAAAAAAATTACATGAATAAATTAGAACACTTTCAACAAAGCAGTTGTTTCGGTACATCCAGATGTGTTTTGGATAAGGCACTTGTACTCCCCAGCATCATTTTGAGTGACATTTGTTATTATCAAATTGAAATGTCCAGATGCTTTCTCTTGGATCATGCACCTCATATCTCTAACTGGATTGCCATCTTTGTACCATTCAGCAGTGGGATTAGGCTTACCATTTACTAAACACTGGAGGACTACTGGAGTTCCTACTGCTGCTGTGATGTTTGTCAAAGGAATAATGCATTTTGGTGGCGTTTCAGTAATTTGAAACTGGAAACTACACAATTCTGAAGACTTCCCTTTGAATTCAATTTTATCGTCTTTTGAGGGTTCTGCAAAAACATCAAAGTTGACACTGACATATTCCTGTCCCTGGTCACTCATCTCATTATCAGTCATCGCTACAAGTCTAACAGACTTTTGAGATTCATCAGCTTCCTGTTCAAATTCAAATTCCAGCTCTATTTCTGATGCTTGCTCACCATCAAACTCATTCCCAACAACCAAGTCAAATTTCTGAGGTTGAACTTTAGCACTACGAAGAGACACAGCTGTTAATTCTCTCCCTCTTGTTTTTCCTGAACAGCTTTTAGGATTCAACACCTTAAGGGATGCCCTGCACAGAGTTTCCCCGACCACATTGATAGCCCTGCAGGTGTATATGCCACTATCAGATGGACCTAACTTTGTGATCTTAAGGAAGTGATTGTCTCCATCAGATGAATGCAAGTATTTCTTGTTATCATGAGGGATCTTTTTGTTACCTTTAAACCATGATATTATGGGAGAGGGAATTCCCATCAGAGAACACTCAAACATTACAGTTGTATTCTCTGGGGATTCTATATCACAAATTGGGTTTATAAAGCGTGGGGGCATTTCTGTAACCTCGAAAGCTATTTTTAAGTCATCTCTTTCCTGTGTAACAAAATCAACTCCACTCTCTTCGTACATACCCGGGAGAACATCAAGTGAGATTATCATACTTTTACTGTCAGCGGTGTATTCTGGGATGGTAATTATCTTCACCTGCCTTTCAAACTCTTTAACCTCATTTTCATCCAGTTCCACCTCCAGCAGAATCTCCTGAGGTGAGGTAGACCTTGATGACTGATCATCCTCCTCAACATCGAACTCCATCACATGCTGATGGGTGACTGCCGGTGGCGGGGGCATGTATCTGACTTCATTGGATATAACTACAACTAGTGCAACACTTTTTGCCTCCCCTATATAGTTAACAGCTTCACAAATATATTCACCTTGATCAGCTTTGGTAATATTTTGAATATCAAGCGTGATATTGTCGCCATCTCTGTCTATTATAATTCTTTCATCTGCAACAAGTTGGGTTTTATTTCTAAACCATTTCACTTCAGGTGAAGGCAAACCAAAAACTTCAGCATAAAACGATAATGACTGGTGTTCATAAACTCTCCTTTTGGTGAGAGGTTTGAGGAAAGCGGGAGGGATTCCCTGGACTTTTTCTTGTAGACCTCCAAGGCCAAGGGTATGCTCTGAGAGGAAGCTTCCTTCATCCAAGCTAAATGCAGGGGGGGTTGTCTCAATACCTTCATCATCAAGTGACCCCAAAAACTTAGCAGGAGAAAAGAACTGTTCACTAGAACCAGTAGATTGTCGTTTACGTTCAAGAGGAGAGAAGGCATAGTCATTAGGTGTCATAAAACTCGCTGGGGCTTCGGTTTCAGGAGTATGGAAAGATTCAGGAGATTTTGTGAGGTGAGAAATTTCAGTTGAAGATGCTGGTGTATAGAACCTCTCAATTTCTGTTAATTCCTCACTAAATGTGCTACCACATTCAATCGACATCTCTGACTCTGGTGATAAGGGTCTCCCCCACTCTGTTGGTGGGTTGTAGTAGTCATAAACTGCACTGAAGGTCACTGCCTCCTCCTCAAGTGAGGTCACAACTTTAACTCCTTGCTTGATAGTTGTACTGAGATCAGCACATTCTGGTTGAAACTCTGCTGCCTGTAATGAACCCTTTATGGCATAGTCATCTGTGAGAGTATCTCCAACTGATTTTGAAACCACTGAATGCTCACAACTCTCAGCAACCTCCTCTGCTGTTTCTTTAATATCCATTTTACTACGTGCCTCAGAGCTTTTAGATACAGCCTTATCAGTCATGTCAGCACTAACAGAAAACTCAGTGTCCAATTCCTGAACTTCTGGAGCAGCAAATGACCTTTGAAATCGTTTTGGCTTTACAACCTCATCACAGTTTGACTCATCATCTAGACTCTTTGATACTGGGACTTTATCACAATTATTAAAGCTACTGCCAGAGCCAACAAATGCACTTCTACTGCCATCTTTCAAACTTTCTTTTATAACAGCAGGTCCCATACTTTCTGGGAAATTACTAGTCTTTGCTACCTTAACTGCCTCAGGTTTAACAAGCTTTAAGGAATTCTGCATCTCTGTTACTTTGGAAAGGGGTACAAATAGGTTTGGGTCACTGTGAATGTCAATTCCATCGTCTTCTTCCAAAGTAGTAGATATGTTCTGGCCAACTTCCATGTCACCTTTGATCAAAATCTCTTTATCACCATCTTTAAGTACAATTACCTCATGTCCACTTTTGGGAGAAATTGACTCCACTCTCGGAATCTGTATGTCACTGCATTCATCTAACATAGAGCCTTGTTTGTGGTGCCGGGAAGTTTCTTCCACCACATTACTTGACAAAGGCGTGTCATCCTGATCAAGATGAATAACAACTTCTGGAATATCCTCATATGGGTAATATGATTCTGCAGACATTTTTCCTTCATCAGCAGAATGTGTATCTGACAATTCAGGTCCCTCTGTCAATGCATTTGCCTCAAAGGCTAGCTTAATTTGTGACACATTGACTACTGCAGCCGATGATTGAAGACCACACCCAGTAATAGTAGGTACTTCTTTTGAAATATTTTGCTTTGGTTTAGTTGCTTTTGGAACATTCTCTATAGGGTTTTGGGAGCCTTCAGGTTTGTCCAGCTGCATTAATGCCTGATTAGGAGTATCACTTGTATCGCTCAGAGTAAACTGATTGAAATCTTTAGAAGAATCAGATAGTTTATATTGTTTGCACTCGCCTTCCATGTCTGCCTCGGACATATATCGTTTTGAGTCCTTAATGTCACCAGTATCCCTTAAGTATTGCTCATATTCAGTTTTTTCCTCAAAAGAACTACCAATATCTATAGAAGACTGAAATGACTTTTCAAAACTGCCCTCAACCTTGCCAGTCCGGCCTTCTGAACAACCTGCTTTTTCAGATTCACTGACCAGTTGTGCAGAATCACTGGGCTCATAGGAGAATGTGAATTTGTGTTTCATAGGATAGGAACTCCCATCATCTTCAGACGTTTCTGGGTCCTTTTCGATCATTTCGAATGGGACTGGTGTTGGGGCAGTGATTCTGATCTCAACGGGGGAAGAATACAGTGAAGATTCTGACAGAAAAGGTCTGTGCAAAACAGCCTGAGGCACCTGTAATAAGAATTTCTCATTTGTTTTTACGTCCATGTACAATTCTAGTTCCTCATTAATCATTTGGTTTTGATCTTCTTCACTCATCTCATAGTCAGTGGTTTCTTGGATTTCATGTGTGGCCATTGGTGATGGTGATTGCTTTAATTCCTCACTCTCAGTAACTTCTAGTGTGGCAGAGGTGGTTGACTTTCCAAATTTGTTGATTATAACACAACTAAATGTTCCTTCGTGGTATATAGTGGGATAGTAGATAGTTAAAGTGGATTCATTTAATTTAGTGATAACATCGTAGTCTGGGTGTTGACCAAGTGGTTGGTCATCTTTAAGCCATGTTACTGTTGGTTGAGGTTCTCCTCGGAATCGACATTTAAAATCTGTCATCTCTCCTTTCTTCACCTTCATAGATGAGATTTCTCTCACAAAGATAGGTGGGGAAGTGTTTGATAAGATCTTACCAATTTCTTTTGTCCTGTGAGTTATGTCTATTGAGTCGAGGTCTTCTTCTGAATATAACTTTTTTTCATCTTTTGATAGAAATTCTGTCTTTCCATCATGTCTTAAGTCAGATTCAAAATTGGAAGGCCAGTCTTCACCTATTTCAGCTTGAGCGCTAGGCTGACCAATGTAATCTCTCACAGGTGAAAGGCTTCTCCCAACTGAACATAGCCTACCAGATGAAGGCTCTCTTCCAGGTGACCCTTCCCTTCCAGGGGGAAATTGTTGACCAGCTGAGGGTTTGTTTCCAAGTGAGCCTTCTCTGCCAGAGATTTGTTGTCTTCCAGATGAAAGCTCTCTCTCAGTTGAGTTAGACTGAAGTGTCATTTGATGAAACTTATCAATATGATGAGAAACTGGTGCATAAGAAGAACCTTTATTGGCATCCTCTTTACTGGAATCAGTTCTTTTATGATGATGTAGGGGAAGTTCAGCCATAGCCCAATCCTCTTGAGAGACATGCCTATCACTGTAATGTTTAGGGGAGAATTCTCTGGCAGGTGGAAATTCTTTCACAGGATAGTGCTCTTTGTCAGGATAGCATTCTTTCACAGTTGAGCTTTCTCTTCCTGAGTATTCTATCACAGGTAAATGTTCTTTCACATGATCATTAGAGGAGCAACCACGTTGTCCACTGGAAGTGTTATTTGGTTGGTGTGAATGTTCAGACAAAGCCCAGGTGGACTCAAATTCAACAGCTTCTTCAGTAAGAACATCGTCTTGCCATTTTAATATGCGCTGAGCTAAAGCTTCCTTTTCACTCACAAAGTACTCACTTTCAGTCGGCAGCCTTGTTTCATCAACAGCTGTCTGTGGAGGAGGGGGTCTTTGGAAACTGTCCTTTTTTGAATCATGATGGAAATCCATGCTTTGGGACAATTCACTTGTCATCCTTTCTGGGGATGACCTTCTTTTATCTCTGTAATCATAAGAGGAGTGTAGACTTGGCAACATTTCCTTTGTCACTTTTTCATGTGAAGGCTTATTTGGCCTTCCATGGGCTGTTTCATCAAGGAAACACATTTCCTTTGTCTTCTGATCTGGAGAAGTCTTTCTTCTTGCATCGCGGTAATCACAAGGGTTGTCCTCAGTCAGGAACATTTCACTTCTCATCTTTTCTGGTAAAGATCTTTCATATCTGTATTCAAGAGGGATATTATCCTGAGTAATGACATGGTCATCCTGTGTCTGTTCTTTTGAGGACATTTGATTATCTCTGAAATCATGAGGGACATCAAGAGGGAAAGTTTCAAATACTATTTTTGCTGAGGAAGCCATTACTTTTTCAGTGTCTGCTTCAGCAGGAGCGACTGACACGATACTAGTGCACTCAGCAGCGGTTTGTCCACCAATACGTTGTAGGTACTCATCGACAACTGAATCAGAAGGTAATGCCACAACTTTTTCCTGCTCAGTTACTATGTCTTGCTGCCATTTCATTATTCGATGGGCCAGAGCCTCTTCCTCACTTCCGAACGTATCTCGATCACTCTTTAATTCATTAATATTTTCCTGGGATAAGTGGATCTCATCACGGGATAAAAGGCGAGGCTGCTTTTGTGTCTTTCTTGGACTACCAGGCATGACTTTCGGGGTGCAGGACAATTTCTGGTCAGTTTCACCCTTTAACTTATAAATACTTTGTTGGGATTTATCTTCACTGATGCCTACTGTTTCTGTATATGTTTTTATTTCTACCTTGTCTCCATAAATATGCATTTCTGATTGCATTTGTGGCAAATTTATTGTCTTTGATTGGTCTGTTTGTAGTTCAAACTGTTCATCTTGGTCAATCTGCATTCCCTTTTGCCATTTTCTTATCCGTAAGGCTAAAAGTTTATCCTCACATTCACTCTCAATATTCTTATATCGGTTTTCTGCAGAGCTATGTTGTCGTTCAAATTGTTCTTCTGTGCTCCTCAAAGTAACCTCTTGTGTAAGAGTTGTCTCACTGGACAATGTGTCCTTCAGTGCTGTGATAGGGCTAGACCTGGAAAATTCATCTACTGGAGCATGGGATTGAGATTGTTGTGCATCAATGTGTGGAGATCTCCTTGTTTCAGTACAAGCTAAAACAAATGGCCCTTCCATCTTAGTCTTTAAGTCTTTACAAAATGAAGGTTGATTTTCTAAATAGTCCTCACCTTCACTGCCTTGACTTTTTATGTCCTTATCTCTCTTTTGTTCAAATGGGACATCATATTCAAGTTTCCCTAGAGTAAGAATCTTTTCATCCATCTGTGTTTTAGAGTATCTTTCTTTTTGGTCACCTGGTACTTCACCTTTCAACATTTGAATTGCCCTAGACCGAGATTGAGGTTCAAATGAATGCCTCACACGGGGCTGTGTCATTTCAGAACTGCGTGTGGTAATTCTGTCAGATCTACCAGATGACTCTGCAAACACCTTTTCATTTCTATCGTATCTTTCAAAAGGTCGAGCATGCTGCAAATCTCCAGGTAAGGAGGAAGGCTTCTTAACTCTTAATCGTTCAACATATTCTGCATAGCTGGACTCACTTGCGTTTGACTCCAAATCAAACTCTGATGATGACATTGTGGACATAGAGAGTCTCTTTTTTCTTTTGACTGCACTTTGTAACAGGCCAAGTTTAGCTTTTACCTCTCCGTGGAGGCTTTCTGTGTCACTGAATCTATCACTGTATCTATCACTGCACCTATCACTGAACTTGTCGCTAAATCTTCCAGTATGTCTGTCACAGTAGATATCACTGTATCTGTCATTAAATCTTTCAGCTCTACTAAACCTTTCTTCACCAAACATAGAAGGTGGAGAGCGGGCTCGTTCAGATGCAGTTTCTTTCTGATTATTTTCTTTCTCTTTCCCTCTTGTTGGGGATAAGCTTCTGAAGTAAACAGTGCGCACTGGTGCATTTTTAGATCTGGATCTGCCCCTGGGTTTGGACTTTTTATCAAACGGAGATCCAACACATCTCAGGTCAACCCTAAATTTTCTCTCCTTTTTTTGATCAACCAATGAATCTAAGCTTCCATGAGGTCGACTTGACCGTCTAACATGGCTTATATAATTGGCATCTTCTTCTTCCCTCATGGACACCAAAAGGGATGCTGTAGACTCTGCAGACCCCTCTGTGTTAATGGCCATTACTTTATAGCTGCCAGAGTCATTATCTTTGATACTTTCAATGACTAAACTAGACATGTGCATGTGCATAGTGCTTTCTGTACGTATTCTACGACGCCGTTCTTTCTGAATCGGCCTATTGTTATGAAACCATATCAAGGTTGGAGTTGGGAAAGCTACCAATCTACATCTTAATGAAGCAGGATCACCCTCTACAACATTCTGGAATTTCAATTTTTTTGTAAAAGACGGCTTAATTTTATCAGTCCCATTCCATTTGCTGGATGAATCAATGGCTTGATCCAAGTCCTCCTCTGTGTTTGAAAGGCTTCTGTGCTTCTGTCTTCTGTTCTCCTGAAATTCAGTTTTTTCATTATAACACAACTCTGAAAACAAAAGAAAAACACCTTTTAATCAAATTCACTCTGGGATAGAAGATAGAATATATTTATTTTTAAATGAATATTAATGAAAATATTAAGTACATGCAGCATGTCACAAAGCCATAAAAAAACAAATTCACTCACCATATTTGTTCGAATAAACGCAAGACTTGATTCGTTTTTAAAGATTCTGACACGAAAATTGCTGGATGTTTTGTTCCTTCTTCTGTGGACATTTCTTCAAAACATAAATTTCTTAAAAAGCATAATTATTTCCAAAATGACCTGTTCTGCTTTTCGAAATAAGCTTGCTTTTGCTTTACTTAGTGTATACATAAGCTAAATATTCCTTACCTGACTTGCAGAAAAATGAATAAACGCCCTTTCTAATCCTTTGAGTGATGGTAAATTATCCAAAACATTTAATGAGAAACATGGCTCCAATAATACAAATAAGTAAAACTTGTAAAAGCAGCTCTAGAATTGTATGAGAAGGCGTTTATTCGAACTAATATAGTTTACAGGTATAACCATGTTATTTAAAAAGCAAACAACAATTAATCACATACCACTATCTGCAAGCCAGTCTAAGAAATATTTGCAGGAAAGAGTTCCAGATGCAAGAAACATTTAAGAGCAATTAAAAGATGTGGCTATTCCCATATCTTTTAAAGGATAATATCCTGTGGTCTGGACACTTTAAAAGATACACATCCTGCACCATTTTGCGAATCCATTACAATTCATTAAGAATCCTCATGCGTAAAGAATAAAATTGATAGATGACAAACTCATTTCTAAAAACATTCTAAGAGCAAGCGGTTTTAATCATCAATGCTTGCAATAACACAACCAATAACATAATAAATGTACATAACATTGTCAAGATTGAAGAATACATAACACTGACATTCTCCCATTAAATACATTTGGTCAACTTGCATGCAATATAAACATTCAGAAATCACATATCAATATGCTTAGAAACATGTCATTCAACTAATTGATTAAGTACATTTCCGTATGAAATAGTAAAAATGAGTCTTACCTCTGACTTCTTGCTCAATGGCTACTTCAACCTCTTCCCTCACCTGGGCTACTGTAAAGGAAATGGAAGAAATGCTGTCAATAAAAGCGATTAAGACAAGGTTTTTGATATCATTTCCTCTACTGAGTATACAATCTCCTATTTCCTGTTCATTATTATTTTTAACACACTATGGGGTAGAAAGAACACTTTGAAATTCTGAAATGTATCATTAATTGCCCTTAATATGAAAGAAATGCCTGGATTTTCTTCATGTTCAAATGGGATGGAATGTTTTGTTATGTCATAAAGTTAATCAACAGTTACTGATCAGCAATTGGGCAATGGGATGGGCTCTTGACCATTCTACCAACCAATCAGGACTGTGTATGATTGCCACATGATCAGATGGAGCATTTCAAAGACCAATCAAGGCTCAAATGGGAAACTACACTGCACGCATCACTAAAGCGCACCATCATATCACCATCAACGTGGTTTTGAGGGTGCTGCACCGGGAACGTTAGTGGATGAACATCTACAAATGTCAGTGAGGCAACAGATATTTGCTTTGATTTTACACAATACGCTTTTGTTGACAACTACAAGCCATAGCAATACAATAGGTTTGCCCTTGTTCTATGCTCATCTAATTTAAATATATAAACTCCATTTGAAATAATACAATATTTTAATCAATCTCATGACACACTCACAAAAGACAGACAGGGTAGGACTGTTAGGAAATAAGTTCTATTATGAAAATAATATATATACAAAGGTTGGATGTCTGTAATTAATTTGGGATTTAACAAAACATTGAAGTAATTGATGTAAATTAGCAACATTAAATTAGCAATGTTAATCATCAACTTAGGTTGTTAGCATTTTATCTGAAGCTTCAAATACAATAATAAAGCTTACAGCCTGTGAAGAATAATTTTTTGAATTGTTCTATGCTGTTTTATGAGTTGTAAACATTTGAATTATGTTTCGGCTTTGTTTCGGAGGTGTTTCGATTGGCCGTAAGCCACTGAACATTGCTGCAGGAAAGATTCAAATTTATTTTAAAACATTTTATTCTGCATCTTATCCATATTCTCCATAAAAATGCATATTCAATCCAAAAATATCTAAAAGAAAAACGGTTATTTAAAATGAATAGCACAATTTCAAAATCCGTCCATGAATATAGGCATATAAAGGTAAATATTTTCTACAACCTATTGAATATGCTTCAGACGTAAATGGAATTTAAAGTGTACGGATATTTAAAATGTATACAGGCTGTACTTTATATATACTGTTGGCCAATCAACAGTTTAAAAGGTGACTGTATTATATTTGCAATGTTAATTTTATAGTGAGATTAAATTATTAGTAAATATTTAATTCAAGAAAAGACAGTTGTTTAATGTGAGGTGTTCGTTGGAAAAAAATATGTTTGTGAAATGTGTTAGTCACTTGTACGATGTGATAAAATCACAGGGTAATTTAAGGTAAATAATAAGTTACCTTTTTCTTTGGTTACTGCAAGAGTAGCTGTGCAAACCGTCTCTCCAGCATTATTGTTTGCTTTGCAAGTGTATTGTCCAGCATGCTCAGAGAAAGCATCAACTATAATTAGGGTGGCAGTGTCTGTCATCTCATCGAAATGAAAGACAATATTTTTGGTAGGCTTAATCAGCTGCTGGTTATGATACCAGCTAATCTCTGGCTTTGGTATGCTGGACACACAAGCATGAAACCTGGCCACTTCACCATGCTGAACTACACAGCTCTCTATTGGCTGAATAAAGGTAGGTCTTTGGGCAATTTGTTCCTTCTTTACACTTGAAAAGCTTGTTGAAAAACTGGATGAGACATGCTTTTGAAAATCAGATGTAATATCCATAGTTTGTGTTTGCCCTGAAAAGAAGGATGTTCAACGAATAGAGTATTAGCATTTTATGGAATGGGTAAATGTATACATATCCATGTGGATACATTTCTAATCAGGTAGTCTATGTACAAAAAAGGTGCATTATTTAATATGATCCTACATAATCGTAATATATTGATTGTATTTACAGTGCATGTGCTGTGTGATTACTAGTGTCTAACGTCTGCATTGTATACGTGGCATAAAAATTACTTCTAAATAACTCAACAGAAAACCATACAGACAGGTATGCCAACTCACCGAGATTCAAAAATGCAGAACATGTGACCATTCCTGCCTGGTTTCTGGCAGCACATGTATATTCCCCTTCATCCTCTGGGTACACTTTGGTGATCTCCAGCTGAAAAGTGTCATCAAATGTAGACATCCTGAAGAAGTCTGATTGCTTGATTTCCTTCTCACCACGATACCAGGATATCTG
This sequence comes from Umbra pygmaea, assembly GCA_016801145.1. Classification (NCBI taxonomy): domain Eukaryota; kingdom Metazoa; phylum Chordata; class Actinopteri; order Esociformes; family Umbridae; genus Umbra; species Umbra pygmaea. The sequence continues at coordinate 47,779 of JACXGM010000151.1, forward strand.
AAGAGCTATGGAAAGAAGATTTGGATGAAACAATATAGCATTTATACTTTTATGATAAAAAATCTTATTAATCAGTATAAATTATCTGCAGACTTGAAAAATTAAGTAAAATGAAATTATTCTTAAGAAATAATGTCTAACAAATCATAATTATCTAACAAATCATCATTACAATTATAAATTTGATTACATTTTATTTCCCATCATCCCAACAATGAGGCCGCTGTTAGCCTAGTGGTTAGCCAAGCTAGCCTCGCGCTTACATTATCTGACCAGTAGGAAAAAAGTAGCTAAAATATGTTTGCCTGTTCTGAGGCAGTTAACCCTAGTTGCTCCAATATTGTTGCTTTACATGAGAATGTGTTCTCAGTCAATGTCATCTGGCAACACAACAGCAGAAAACAAATACATAAAAACAATGTGAAGTGCAAAATACCTTCTCCAGTTACTTTACACTGGAATCTGGCAGACTCTCCCTCAGTGGTTGAAGTGTTGTTGATTGGTGAGACAATGGTAGGTGGGGACGGAGGAACTCCAGTGTCAGGAGAAACTACTTCTGAAACTACAATAAAATAAAAAAGAAACATTATATTGATAAATAATTAACCTAATTTTATTTGTGAGGTAATATTCTTTACCTTAAAATTAGATTTTAATAGACCAAATTAAAATCATGTAATCTAAACACTAATAATCATATACAAAATGCATGGAATTTGTAAGAATACTATACAGGTAAAACTATTTTTCTCTTTAATGTCATAATTTTCATTGACTTGGCATTATAACAAAACAATCTGTAAAATGTATTCTTAGCATAAGGAAATAGAATAATCTAATAAAATCTCAATGAGGTCACCTTCAACATTCAGAGCAGCTGAACTGGTGGCAACGCCGACTTCATTCTTGGCCTCACAGTTGTAGACTGCTGCGTCCTCTGGAAACACTTCAATGAGCAGGAGACAGTGTTCATTCCCATCATGTAGAACCTTGCACTTGAAGCCAGGCGAAAGAGCCTGGGAGTCTTTGTACCACAACACCTGGGGCTCAGGAACGCCGGTCACTTCCACAGAGAATCGAGCAGGTTTGCCGGACTCCACAGAAATGGGCTGCATGTGGCGAACGATCTGAGGCGGCTCAGGGACTAAAAAATAAAATGAAATGTTTGTGAAAGAAAGACAAACAGTGAGAAAGGACCACTGCTTTCAAGATGAATATTTAAACATGGTTTCCGCCGTAAGTATTTGGACAGGTAGGTCTAAATTGCTATATTTGCTGTACACTCAAGGCGTGTTCGGCTCATAGGGACATTTGACTCACAGATGTTTCGAATAATTAGATTTATTTTATTATTTATTTACCAGTTAAGTTGTCTGAGAACACATTCTCATTTGCAGCAACGACCTGGGTATTTCACATAAAATTACAATGTACAAGCAAGGACATTGATCAGGGGTTTCTTGTAGCAATGATTATTTACACATAAGAGCATAAAAACAGTTAGAAATACCAACGCAACCAAGGAGTTTATTACGGTAAATAAGTGGTAGGTTTTGGACTGGGTAAGTCTATACCTTGATATAAAATCAAATAAATATTCATTTCAAGAAGACAATGAAGTCAGAATGTCCACAAAACAAAGCTCAAAATGGCTGCTGTTAAATCTTTCCTATTCACTGCAGTCATGGGATTTGTGACTAAATACTAACTTTTATAGTTTACATTTAGCATAGCATACATTTGCTTTAAGTTGAAATGTCCAAACACTTGGGTTTGGAAGTCTGAAAGTGCAGACATTGTTGTAAAAAACGTTTGTTGAAACAGACAGAAACTAAAGGTGAAAGAGTCAGTAGTCTTGCCTCATATTCATCTTTAACTCATATTGTCAAATGCCATGAGTGTGCAGCAAAAATAGCAACTTTGACTTCACAGAGCCAATGCTTAGGGAGCACACTGTGTGAGGGGAGGACGGTGTTTTTATTAAGGCAATTGCAAAAACCTTTTTCTCATGAAATAAAGTGTGACTCACTGTTGACGTGAAGTGTCACTACGCTCCTGTTCTTCCCAGCAATGAAGGTGTACTCTCCCGCATCACTTCTGTAGGTCTCAGAGATGGTCAGACGATGGACCTTTCTAATGCAAACATAACTAAACCTCTGGTCAATAGAAAACTGGATCTCGACACCGTTCCTCATCCATCGACCTTCAATGTCATCCTCGTTGACCTCAAACTCAAAAGTTGTTCGTTGTTTCTCAGTAACCTAGAAATTTATAACCACATGACTCGTGTTAAAAAAAAGAAATGATGGATAGGTTTCTGTAAAATAAATTCAGTTATGTATATAATCACCGTTATGATCTTCTCGGCAGGCTCTGTTATGCGGACATCTTTACCCTCTACGGTGAGATTAGCTTTAGACAAGCTAGCACCAGCAACCACAGAATACTCTCCGGCATCAGACATACGGACTGACTGGATCATCAGACGGTGCATACATTTCTCAGTAGATACAGTGTATCTGGAAACGCATTGAAAGATAACAGATAAGGTACAGATAAATAATAAAGACACATCTTCTAATATACTTAAATAGTATCTTCGTCAGGTTGCATGTTACTTTAGCCAACTTACCTTTCAGAAATTTCCAGCTCCTGTCCATCCTTCATCCACATCACTGGAATATTTGGCTCCGAGATCTCACATTCAAAAGTGGCCCGTTTCTTCTCTGTGATCTTGATATCTTTGATATGCTTGGTGAATTCAATAACACGAGCTAGAACATAAAGAAGAAGTTAAGACCCATGTGGACTATAGAAGAAATCATTGACTAAGGAAATAAAAGACAGGAACATACCGTCAACGTAAAGCTTTGCAGATGATGCAGCCGAACCAGCAGCATATGTGTACTCCGCACCGTCACCAAAATGAACATTGCGGATGGTAAGTGAGTGAGTGAGCTGTTTGCTGCGGATTTGGCATCTGTCACTGGAGCGGATCTCCACACCATTTTTCAGCCATTTGTAGGTGATGCCTTCATAGTTGACATTCACTTCAAATGTAATGGTGTCCTTCTCATGTGCATTGAGGTCTTTCAGCATGGAGGTGATTAAAATTGCTGTGGAAAAGGGGAAATATTAAAGTAATTTCTGACCAATTTATTAGGAGTTATTTCATTCATAATCAAATGTCAACTCACTATTGACGGTCAAAGTTGCCGAGACTCTGTCATTCCCACAGACAAAGGTATACTCAGCAGAGTCTTCACTGCTAGTGTTCATGATTTTTAGCTGGTGAAGTTTGCCCTGAACCACAATCCTGAACTTTTCACTCATTTCGATCTCGACTCCATTTTTCAGCCAGGTGGATGGGACATTGAAATGCGAAACTTCACATTCAAATGTGGCCACCTGGGTCTCCGGGACTTCAATGTTCTTCAAGGGTTTTGTGACACGAAGAGCTGGAAAAATCACATTAAATTAACATTTAATTAAAAGCTTCAAAGTCTTCAGTACTTTTTTATTTTCATCGCAACTCAATACCAACCTTCAACATTTAAAGATGCGCTGCATTGAAGGTTTCCAACGTGAGCAGTGTACTCTCCCTGGTTGGTAGTTCTCACATTCTGGATGATCAGCTTGTGAGCTTTTCTCTCAGACATAATTTTGATGTTTTCACTTGGTTTAAGCTCAACATTATTGAACATCCATTTGATAGGGATATCGTCATGGGACAGGCTCAGTTCAAACGAGGCAGTGGCATCCAATAAGGATGTTACATCTTTAGGCTTCTTCACAATCTTTATTGCTGAAAAGGGAAAGATGAGAGTCATAAACCTAAAAGGGGAATTATCAGAAGTATACATTTGTTGTTGTTAAAATATTCACTTACTTTCCACGTTCAATCTGGCATTAGCAGATAGTTTTCCAAGTTTGAATCCATAAACTGATTCATCACGTGTGTCGCAGTTCTTGATCTTCAAGTTGTGGATCATGCCATCAACTGTAATTTCATATTTCTCGCTGGGTTCGATTTCTACCCCATTCTTAATCCACTGTGAGCCCTTCACGTCCTTGTGGCTGAGCTCCAGACTGAACACAGTGTCCTGGGTCTCAGTAACAGTCTGGTTCTTCAGGGTCCTCTTGACTTTTACAGCTATGAAGAAACCATTACATTACAGTACAGCAATTTCAAAATAATCATGTAAGAATGATTACACCAGTAAATAGACATGTCAAGCTCAAAATGTAATACTTACCCTCAACTCTTAGGTTTGCTGTGGTCTTGGAGTTTGCCACCTGGTACGTGTATTCACCGATGTCCTGAGGTCTAGTTATAGTAATAACAAGACGCCTGACAGCTCCATCTTCTACTTGTTTGACGTTGTCACTGAACTCCACATGTTTTCCATCTTTCAGCCATTTGCCCTCCGCAGTTGGGTTGGCCACTTCACACTCTAGTTCGGCAGTCTGAGATTCAACCACAGTCAAGTCTTGGAGTGGTCTATTTATGGCACCACCTGGTTACATGGATACATGTTTTAGTTATAGAAAGTGTAACAGTCTAAATGTATGTAGTTAATATGGAATAAACAAATAATATGTTCCAAATGAGCAGCGAACTTTGAGTCAGGTTTGAATACGTCAATATTTATTCTCAAAAGGACAATATACTGTAAATGAACTGTAAAACATACCAGACACAGTTATCTTAGCACTGGATGTCTGTTCACCAGCAGCAAATGTATATTGCCCCTCTTCATCCTTCATGGTATTGATGACGGTCAGGCTGTGATTCTTGCCCTTGGCCTCAATCCTGTGCTTTGGTCCAGCTTTGAGTTGTTGGTTCTTAAAGGTCCAAACAGCAGCAATACCAGGATGAGACACCTCAACGTTGAATGTTATATTTTGGGTCTCAGTGCAAACTTGATCTTCCATATGCTTGACAATATGAATTTCTGAAAAATAAGAATATACTCTTGAGTAGGGCCTGTACAAACTTGGGTCTCAATAAAGTTCTATACAATCAGTAAAAAAAACATACTTTCAATGGTCAGTTTACAGCTAGAGTCAGCTTTTCCAACACACAGCTTGTAGCTTCCCTCATCAGAGGCAAAGGCTCTGTGGAATACCAGCCGCTGTTTGGATCCCTTTGCAAGCATCTGGATCCTCTCACTGGATGTCATAATCTTGTCATCGTGGTACCATTTCACAGAGGTTACATCAGCAGCAGAGATTTTAGCCTCCATAACAACCTTGGTACCCTCGACTGCGGTAACGTCAGTGAGTGGGATCAAAATATCAATTGCTATAAAAAAAAGACAAAAGTTTTTGTTTTAATTTTTTTTTAAAGGGTATTTTAATCCAAATATAGCCAAACATAAAACTATTGCTTACTTTGAATATTCAACTTCCCAGAGGTAGAGATATCTTGAGCTGGGACAACAAAGGAGTATGTTCCAGCATCTTCTCTGCTCACATTTTCAACAAGCAGCTTGTGGACCAGTTTGTCAATAACAATGTGGATGCGATCTGAGGCAGAGATGGCTTGGCCATTCTTCATCCATGTTCCCTCAACGTTTTCCTGGGAGAATCGCACTTCTAATTGCGCAATGTCACCCTCGCAGATCGTCAGGTCGGTGAGGCCTTGCATCAGCGTAACCGGGCGCACTGGAAAACAAAAACATGCATTATCACAAATTCCACCCTACTTTTGTATTTATCGTTTTGTTTTCTCGTTCATAAAACAAAAGGTACCCACGTTTCATCTTCAGGGTTGCACTGGTCTGCATGTCTGCAATTTTAAATGTATATTTTCCCTGATCTTCTTTCTTGACATCTTTAACGGTCAAGGTAAGGCGTCCACGTCGGGAAGAGGTAACATATTTGCTGCTGAGGGTGATTTCCTTATCATTAAAGTACCATGTGCCTTCAGCATCCTCACGTGACATTTCAACCTCAAACTCTCCAGAGTAAGTCTCAGGGACCTCAATGTTTTCCATCATCTTCACAATTGTCAATGAAGCACCTGCACAATGAGAATATGTCAGATATTATTCTTTAACAATGTGATATAATTAAGGTATACCAAATGGATTAACAATTCAAAAGAATTGCTGAAATCAGTTATGAAGTTAGGACATCTGCTAACCTTCAACATTGAGTCTGGCAGATGTCCTGATGTGGTCATCTTCAACCACAGCACACGTGTATTCTGCATCGTCCTTCATGCCGATAACCAGTACAGATAGGAAATGAACCTTTCTGTCTGAGTGCATCCTGTATTTGTCCCCAGAGAAAATCTCTGCATTGTTCTTCAGCCATTTGACTTTAACAAAAGGCTCATTTGTCTCACACTCAAAGGTTGCCATGGTGTCCTTTTCTTTGGTTTCCACATCCTGAAGTTGTTGAGTAAAGCTAATAACCTGCAAAGCTGCAAAGGAAAAGAGAACATACACAATTAATGTTTTAAGTTGGACATCTCTCAGTAGCTCTGAATTGGTCTACATGCAGGAAATAAATTAACATTTAAATACTTGTAGAATACAGTACATGCTTCATATATGCATAGATATAGATAATTTACCTTGTACCAGCAGGAATGCATGGCTTGAAGTCTCACCGGCAATGTTCACAGCTTTGACCATAATGCTGGCAGAGTCTTCTGCTGTGACATCTCTGATCACTAGTTCACAAACATGGTCTTCAGGCCAGTACCAGTAAATACGATCAGTTTTCTCCAGAAGAATTCCATTCTTGAACCACTGGCACTCAGGTTCTGGTCTACCAACAACTCTGACTCTAAAGTGAACTTCCTCGGTCAGAGACACAGTCTGGCTGGCAATGCGTTCCAAGATCCTTGGAGCTTCCATGCTGGGAGAGAGCTGTACCCTCTCTGGTTTGATTATGGGGATGGTGATTTTTCCCTCCTCCAACTCTTCTCTCTTCTCAGCCTCTGACAACTCTTTCATGTGGTGAAGCAGTTCTTCTTTCCTCTTCCTCAGCATTTCTTCATAGGACTCGTCCTTTCTCTTGGACTTGAGCTCCACAGCAGTGATGGCTTCATAATAACCTTCCTCAGTCCTGCGTTTAAATTTGCTCTTCAACTCATCCGTCTCCTCTGTGGACTTCTCATGAATTACTCTTTCGGTCTTTCTCAGCTTCACGACTTCCTTTGGCTGGGCCTCAGCTGGTCTGTCAATTTTTACTACTTCAAAGCCAGCCCTTCCATGGTCAGTAGTGTCATAGGTCTTTGCTTCAGGGATGCGACGCAGAACAGATCGGAAGTCTTCCTTCTGTTTGATCTCCAGCTTCACTGTATGCTCAGATGTGCCCTCAGGGTTCTCTGCTACCACTCTGACATCTCCTGCATCGTAGGACTTTGTATCAATAATCTCTAAGTAGTAAATACCATCATAACGAAGTCTCATTCTCTTGCTCTTGCGAATGAGCTGTCCATTGAGGTACCAGTTGACCTTAGGCGTAGGGTAACCAATCACTCTGCAACGGAACCTTGCAATGTCACCTTCTAGAACTCTTGCTGGCTCGGGAAGAAGGACAATTTCAGGCTTTGACTTCTCTGAATAATCATCTCCAGTGACTCCAGAAGGACCACCCTCGTGAGCGATACGCTCCATCTCGTCAATTCTGTGTATTTCCCTCCTGCCCTCAGGTAACTGTGTTTCCTCAACAAGACTCTTCTCATCCTTTACAATGAGTGTAGCTGAGGTCTGATCGGCGCCGAACTTGTTGGTGGCTCTGCAGGTTATGACACCACTGTCTCTGGCGTAGGCAACTTCATAGTCAAGACTACAATAGCCAAATTCATTAACCATGCGCAATCTGTTAGCAGCTGCCAGGGGTTTCCCATCGTGCAACCACTCAACAACCATAGTGGGATCACCAATAGGGGTCAGTCGGCATTCAAAATGGACAGGGCCAAAACGCTTCAATCTGACAGACGTCAGCTTCTTCTTAAACTGTGGTTTCTGCTGCTTCTCCTTGTCATACAGATCACCTTCCTCCCACTGTTCTTGACCATAGCGGAGATGCAGAGGTTCCAACTCTGGAGCTGCTATATCTTTGGTCTTGTAAGTTCCCTTGGTGATAATGAGTCTCCTCTCTGGTTCAGGTGCAGCAGCATCAACCTCAATGTTGACCCTACAGCGAGTGGTATCTCTTCCAGCTTTGTTAATGGCTGTGGCTGTGTACCAGGCACTATCAGTGCCTACTGATTCAGGGATCTGGAATTTAGCTTCTCCTTTGGTTCCCAAAATCCTACAACAGATAACTCTGTTAGGAAACTCAGAAATAACCATACAAATAGAATACAGATGGTAATCAAAATTTAAAGACTTGTGGGATATGCTGCATGTCGTGTTTATCATGGGCAGAGAACATTGTGTTCACCGGTATGGCAAATACACATACCTGATGTTTGGGTGCTTCTGTGGAGAGATAATGTCACTGTTTTTCAGCCAAACAATGTCAGGCAGGGGGTTTCCGATGGCTTTGACAGCCAACTCAACCAGAGTGCCTTTCTTGACGCTGACGTTCTTTAACTTCTCGATAAACTGGGGTCTTAGCAAGTTTTCTTTGGCTGTAAATAGTACAACAAATATGAGGGCAGAGTACCAGTCGACTGTAGAATGTGATTTTCATATTGAAACTGTCAATAACATTTGTGCTTTGAAATAAAGAATGAGTGGACCACACTCCAAGTCTTACCATCAACTGTAAGGGTTAGGGACACAGAACTTCTTCCAGCTCTGTTTTGAGCAACTACTGTCCACTCTCCAGAGTCATGGGGCATGGCTGGAACCACAATCAGGGACTGAGTTCCATCTTCCTTTACCACTATCTTGTGTGTGTAATCATTCACCACTTGTTGTCCTGAAAAAACAACAAAGAGAAGAATTATTGATGAATACAAGATACATAATGATTTTGATGAATCGTGTTGTGCTTCAAGAGAAGAGAACATGAGTTCAAATGACTTACCATTGTGGAACCAGAAAGTGTCAGGCATGGGTCTACCCACTACTTTCAAATCAAATCTGGCAGTCTGTCCTTGAGCGCACCTAAATGACTGAGGCTTTAAAACAAACACAGGCTTGTACAGTCTCTCCAGTTGACCCTCATCTGTATCATCAAGCCTGCGAGCAGGTGAGCGAGCCGGAGAGCGACTAGTAGAGCGCCCGGGAGAGCGACTGAGCGATCTTGGTGACTGGGACCTGAGCAAAAACCACCAAAATCAGTTATCTGTTGCAATAATTTATATTACCTATATTTTTATACAACAAAATACTTTGGTTATTTAACTCATACCTAATTCTCTGCATTGCTTGAGGTTCAGGTGTGTAACACTGTGCTGCTGAAGACATCACATAAAGTTTTCCAGAGCTCACAGCGTTTCCCTTTATGTTGCTAGCCAATGCTGTGTAAACACCCTCATCCTCTGGCAGAACCACAGGGAGACGCAGGCTGGCTCTACCATCCTGAAGACATTCCATCTGGTAACGTCCACCATGATGGATACGCTTTCCGTCTTTGTACCACACAATCTTTAGAAACACAAGAAAAGTTTGATAAATACATTAAATATATAGGGATATGACATGTATGTCAATGAAATATTTGGTAAAATCTTTTTTAAATGTGTCCCATATGGAAATCTAATATATAGCCATATATGTATGTATACTTATGTCAGATATCGGCATATATGGTGGAAACATCATCACAACTTGGCCATTTTTATATATGTGACATATATTTTCTCTTTTTGTAAATAAAATTTTGTAATTCTAATATATAATCATATATTTTTAAATATATGTTAAGATTTTTCGCATGGCCATATATAGCCATAAATTCGATATCTGTATGGGATATGAAGTAAAATAATATATATTGTTTCTTTCCTACCTTGGGAAGTGGAGTCCCTGCCATTTTGCAGTGGAATGTAACACCCATTCCTTCCATTATCCTGTAGTTTTTAACTGGTGTGAAAAAGGCCGACTGTACAGCCTGGTGATCTGCACAGGTCACCATCTCTTCACGATCCTCAGTCACAATTTGTTGGTAGGTAATCTGCGTGATGCGGACCTCAATCTCATGGATTATTCTCTCCTCAAATGAAGAAATCTGGAGTTCCTGTAAAAATATTTAAACACTGCATCAAGTGGCTGAGAAAAAATCAAATGGCGTCACAAAAAGTGTCTGGCACTCAACAACCAAAGAAGTGGCATGATTGTCAACCTGGCACCAAGGGTACTTTACGTATTTAAATACCTGCGTTGAGACGAAGCTTTGCATCTGTGCTTGTTGTGCCATCCTCCTCTGCATATACATCTGTTCCTCATCGTACTCCCTCACAGTCACAGGTGGCACATCTACCTGCACCTCTGTAGTCACTTCTGTCTTATATGTCATTTCATGTTTCTTCATGTATTCTTCATATTCCACTGCAAAATAAATTGGATTTACTCTGTTTGCAAAACCCAAAACACGAGTTCCGAATAAACTGCAGTCAATTGCCTACATACTGCTCTAGATTTGACCTAGACATTTTGAAAAGTTTTCCAAAAGGTTCTTTGGCTGTCACATCAAAGCAGAACACTTTTGGATTCAATGTACTGTAGAATCATAAATGTAAAGGGTTCTATTAAAGGGTCTTGAAGGCTCTCAGCAAATGTACTGGACAAATGTAGAAAGTTGGGTCTTTTAGGATTCACCCTACTTTCAAAAACCTGGACAAGGTGGGTTGTCAGATTTACATGTAGATGGAATGAGAATGAATTAGGTTTGAATTACATGAATCGATTTTCTATACTTTATTTCCCAGTATGCTCTTCTGTATATTGATATTTTAGAATTGTTTTACTATCCTTGTTTTGTGTATGTATACTGACTAATTAATCTGTCATTGCTAAACAATTAACAAAAGCACATTTTTTCAAAGTAATTCATTGATGTAATAAAAGTTTTTTTTTAGATTCAGATTAAACAAATTCTATGTTGCTGTTAAATCTTAAACTGGATACCAAAAGAAATGACCAATCATTTTGCAGGCCTGTGCCTTTTCTGTAGGGTATGACAATTTGTGTAAAATGGTAAAGTTCCAAGGTTTCCCAGAAGACTGGCGAAAATCTGTAAATGTTTGCCAAAAATGATAAAGGTCTGGCAGACATGACATACTGGCAAGGGTAGTATGGAAATCCAAACTTCAACAGAAAGAAAATGAAATGGATTGAGTATTAACCATTAGTAATGTTTTCATAGTACACTTGGAAGACAAATAATTGTAAATGAAGTAGTTCAACAACCATGTCTCTGTCACTAAAATACACAATCATGGGTGGTAATACTAGAGTTCACTTTAAAGAGCAATACATGCAGTGATATTATGTGGTCGGTATGGTACATAATTATTTTAAATGAACAAAACATATTTTGGTTGAGGAGGATTTATTTAAATAAATTACATGGAAAATTGTCACAATTGAAATGTGTTCATTTTAAGTATTATTATTTTCAGTGTACTCTGATTTTAAATCCCTAAAAATGCACGCACATGGTTCATCCAACCACATGTCCCCCAAGCCGCTGATTTTTTCGCACTGTTCACTGAACACGGAAGGCTTTAGTCGGATCATGCACGGGATGATTATATTACGTGAATGAATTCACAGGAGTCGCTGCAGAGCGAATCGGCAGGATAAATAATCAGATTTATTTAAATCAAATCCCGAGTGGCACATTGCCAATTTTGGGCTGCCTCGTGCAGGAGGCCCGGGGAAAGTCAGAGAACCTATGGTCATGACCATCGTGACGTAGACTGTCCTGCAATGCAAAAATATACTGACCTTCCTCCAGTAGACTGGCAGAGGCAGATGCTTCTCCAAGGGGATTCTTAGCAAAGATAGAGTACTCTCCAGCATCATCAGCAAACGTCATGGAGATCTCCAATTTACAAACTCCATTCTCCTTATTGTAGTGTACTTTATATCTAATGGATGTAAAAAATATTGTATTAATTCACTGTAAGTTGCTCTGGATAAGAGCGTCTGCTAAATGACTAAAATGTAAATGTTGTAGAGCACAATCATACAAATCCATTTTTACATAGTGAATGACTAGAGTCACAGGTACCTGTATCCGGTAGTAAGGGGGACTCCACTCTTCTTCCAGATAATGTGTGGCTTTGGGTTGCCTCCGATCTGGCACTCAAAGTGAACAGCTCCACCCTCCACCAATTTCTGTACTGTTGGCTTCTTGACAAAGAAGGGAGCTGTAGCATCTCCTGATGGGACGGCACTCACCTCCAATTTGGTCTCCTCGGCTTGGCCAGTAAATCTGGAAATACATTGATAATAAGAACTACAGTCGTATGCAAAGGTTTAGGCACCCCTGACAATTTCCCTGATTTTCATTTATAAATAATTGGGTGTTTGGATCAGCAATTTCATTTTGATCAATCAAATAACTGAAGGACACAGTAATATTTCAGTAGTGAAATTAGGTTTATTGGATGAAAAGAAAATGTGCAATATGCATCAAAATGAAATTAGACAGGTGCATACATTTGGGCACCCCAACAGAAATATCACATCTATATTTAGTTAAGCGTCCTTTAGCAGAAATAACAGCCTCTAGACACTTTCTATAGCCTGTAATGAGTGTCTGGATTCTGGATGAAGGCATTTTGGACCATTCCTCCTTGCAAAACATCTCCAGTTCAGTTTGATGGTTGCCGAGCATGGACAGCCCATTTCAAATCACCCCACAGATTTTCAAAGATTAGAAGGTCTGGAAACTGAGAAGGCCATTCCAGTGCAATGTACATGTTCCTCTGCATAAATAACAGAGTAGATTTTGAGCAGTTTTGGGTCGTTGTCTTGTTGAAATATCCAGCCCTGGCATGACTTCAACTTTGTGACTGATTCCTCTACATTATAAACTTAATTAAAGTATCTGCTGACATTGAGTGGAATCCATGTGACCCTCAACTTTAACAAGGTTCCCAGTACCGGCACACAGCATAATGGAACCTCCAACAAATCTTACTTTGGGTAGCAAGTGTTTGTCTTGGAGAGCTGTGTTCTTTTGCCACCATGCATAATGCCCCTTGTTTTGACCAAATAACTCAATCTTTGTTTCATCAGTCCACAGCACCTTCTTCCAAAATGAAGCTGGCTTGTCCAAATGTGTGTTTGCATACCTCAAGCGACTCTGTTTGTGGCATGTGTGCAGAAAATGCTTCTTCCACATCACTCTCCCGTACATCTTCTCCTCGTGCAAAGTGCACTGAATTGTTGAACGATGCACAGTGACACCATTTGCAGCAAGATGATGTTGTAGGTCTTTGGAGGTGGTCTATGGGCTGCTTTTTGACCGTTCTTACCATCCTTCGCATTTGCCTCTCTGATATTTTACTTGGCCTGCCACATCTGGCCTTAACAAGAACTATGCCTGTGGTCTTCCATTTCCTCACTATGTTCCTCACAGTGGACACTGACAGCTTAAGTCTCTGCGATAGCTTTTTGTAGCCTTCCCCTAAACCATAAAGTTGAACAATCTTTGGTTTCAGGTAATTTGAGAGTTGATTTGAGGCACCCATGTTGCCACTCTTTAGAGGAGAGGCAAAGAGAACAACAATTTGCAATTGGCCACCTTAAACAACCTTTTCTCATGATTGGATGCACCTGTCTATGAAGTTTAAGGCTTAATGAGCTCAACAAATCAATTGTGTGTTCCAATTCATCAGTGCTAAGTAGTTACAGGTATTCAAATCAACAAAATGACAAGGATGCCCAAATTTATGAACCGGTCTAATTTTGTTTTGATGCATATTGCACATTTTCTGTTAATCCAATGAACCTCATTTTACTACCGAAATGTTACTTCAGTTATTTGATAGATCAAAATGAAATTGCTGATCCAAACACCTAATTATTTATAAATGAAAATCATGGAAATTGTCAGGGGTGCCTAAAATTTGCATATGACTGTAATTAAGGCCAACGTAATCTCAAAACAAGAAAAAAATAATAACTCCAATTTGCAAAACTTAATCAGGGAAGAGTTCTTTATGATTTGCTGGCAAATTGTTTAATTTCTTCATAGAGCTATTACATTTTTATTACATTATTTTTTATAGTTTCCAAGCATTGTGCTAAAACATACTGCAATGACAAAGTTAAGACTCACAGTTTCTCTTGAGTGTAGTCAAACACAGTCCCGTGTTCTGTCACCTCTTCTCGGGTCTCAATCTCTTCAGTTACTAGAAGGGAGAAATGTTTCCAAGTATTGAAACTGTTCTAAAGTCATGCATTAAGCAGCGTAGTAGAGCTGTGTGGCAAAGAGAAATGTTTAAAACTTAACTGCCTGTTTACCTTTGACAAGTAGGTAGCAAGATGTGTTGATAGTTCCAGCCTCGCTAGTAGCAGTGCATGTGAAGCGACCGCTGTCTTCTGCGAAAGCCTCACGGATGACCAGACGGGCCCATTCCTTTTCATAGGTGATCTGGAAGTCAATGGAGCTCTCAATCCTGTAGTCCTCTCTGAACCACATGATGCCAGGGGCAGGGTAGCCCCTGATCTGGCATTCCAGAGTCACAGATTCACCCTCATTCACAGTCAAGTTCTTCAAGCCCTGAAAATAAAATAAAAAAATATTTATTCTACTGACCTGCTTACATTTTAAAAGGTATGGAGCTGGACTTGTCAGCTGAACACTATTAACTTAATATAGCCTAAAGGTACAGTCTCTGGAGAAATACTTACAGCTACAAGAGTGGGTGGAACAAGTGCCTTTTCTGCTGCAATTTCAACAGTCTGTGGAAAAAACAAAAGAGGTCACAGAAAGTTACATATACTCGTTTGTAAATTTGACTAGGAGGGTTGCAAGACACAGATGTTAAGAATGAATTCAAGGAAAAAGAGTATTAACAAGAGTTTGGCAACAGCTAAATGAAGATTAGGTGAAAAGCAAGAAGAGGAGTGGAAGGTGGGTTTTCTTCATGAAGCAATTGCGTTGTGAAACAAAGAATCTGGCGTGGCTTCAGGGTTATGGTGATGAGATGTACCAATTCCACTTAGCGAGGTTAGCGTGACATAGCGTTAATTTGGAGAGCACGAGACTCCGGATTACAAACCTTTGCTTTCAAATCTTGATACATTTCCTCTTTTCCACCTGTCAATGTAGCGCCTATCTGAGTCTGTAACTGAGTATCAAAATGCATCTGATATCTGTCGGCGGTTTCTTTAAAAGGAGACGGGGTTGGCTCTGGCGTCACTCCCACAACCTTACGGTGGAGACTAGGAGATGGGGGCTTGACGGGTTTGATGATCTTTTGAGCAGCATGTGCAGAGGTAGAGGATAACTCTTTCTGTAGTGTGGTAATAGCAGAACCTGCTATCGAAACCTAACCAACCCAAGGAGAATAGTGTTATCATTACCAATCAGAACAATTCATTTATATATTGTCCGTTTTGTTGAGAATGATCAGGTAAAATAAAATGGGATAGATGACAATGTAAAAGTTAATTTTGATGCAATGTCCTGAGAAGAGAGCTAAAACACAGTTATTGTGACTGAGTATTTATTCAATTTCCAGATCAAACATAGCAGTGCAGACTGAGTATGTTAGGATTGGCTGGCCTTTTAAGCTCTACTGTAGTTGTAACATAACCTGTATATAGAGATAAGCATCTAATACAGATCTAAACAAAATACAATACTTGACACAATTGGTCATGTTTTTTAAATATCTATAACATTAGTATTTATTAGTGAAAAAACTAGGATTATTTTTTTTGTACTATTCATAAATGACTGAAGCACTATATCAGATGTGTGCCAGAGCTTGCCTTATTTTACATATGCTTACCTCATAGCTATGCTCAGATTTAGGAAAAGTGACTTTTGAAACTGTGAAATGTGGAACTGGGGATGCTGAAACAGCACTGTCCACAAGTGCAATTGGGGATGGAGCAACGGCTTCATCCACATGTGATAAATGGGATGGTGCAAGTGTAGCATCCTTGTGGGTGAAAGAAGTTTCTGTGCTTCGTTTCATCTAAAGTAATCAACAAAGTGTGAAACATTGAGAACAATAAACGCAGTGCAGAAATCTGAATAGTAATAACATTGCCTAAAGAAAATCAGCATCTTTTTATTGTTAAAAAGACTGCTAACCTGGGTAACGTGAAAACTCTGGTCATCAAATGATGTTTTAATTTCCGTTGGTGGTATTATTGGTACTTTCACAGTTGGTCTATGCACAGCTTCTGTTTTCACTGTGAGTTGTTGCTCAGTGGTAGCCAGCAATGTTTGCTGTTTATAATCAGATTCAAAGATTTCCTCTTCAGCGTGAAACCCCTCTGTATGTATTGGCTTCCGAACACGAGCTAGGTCGACTGCAGCAACCACCGTAGCCTTTGCCTCTGCTTTTTTCCCACCCTCAACCTTTGAGATAACAATCAATCAATGTTATCTAGCACA
>JACXGM010000151.1:64381-92174 GCA_016801145.1 Umbra pygmaea
TCAGGTAAATGGAGTTCATTTCTTTACAGTGACCTATAAAACAAATAGAAAGAGTAAAGAACATATCAATCATGGTCACCAGTAAGATATGAACTCCATTTACCTGATCATTTTGTCTCAAATAGGCACTTCCCAAAACTTGTGAACTCATCAAGTAACTAAAAAGTACTCCTAAAAGTAACTATACCCAACACTGCTAGCACATAGACATCACACATTAAACGTATGGCATCAGTCACTTCAATAACAAACAGATTCTGATGACAGTCTGGACAAAATCTATAACACTGCATACTAGAAAACAAGTGGGAAAATGCATTACCAGAAAAAAGCATTAAGTTAGTTTGCTGTATATCACATAAAATGTATCATGCAAGGGCAAAGGATGTCTGCAATCAAAAACAAGCTGACAAGATTTGAGACATTATATCCTCTTCTAAACAGTAGACAAAGATATCTGAATCACTGTATGGAGTTCAGTGAAATGGTGTCAGTTATTTATTCAACAGATATAAATGAGTCTGGCATGATCTGGATTATTACTGTATATTTAAGAAATGTGCCAAATGGAGTGTGATGTCTGGTCAATAAACCATGGCTAAGGGCTGTTTTTATGCTCAACACAACAATACATTCCATAACGATTTGCTATAAAAAGCTGGTTGGAAGATTTAACAGCAACACACGTACCACACAGTGTTTAGGAAGTCAGAATTCAGGGTTCCAAAACCCCAGTTTATAATAGATAGCTAAATAATGACAATATGAACAACACATAAGTGGGAACTCACAACATAAAGATGTGAAAAATAAACCACAGGGAAGGGTTGGATGTGAGGTAAAACATGTGTATGATAAAATGTTTAAAATAGAAAATGATTTGCTTAAAAGGGAACCTGTTTTGTGGTGAGAGAAGAAGTGCTGGATTAAGAAAAGAATGGATGTGATAAGGGAGGGACGACAAGGTGTACTTCATTAAATAATGAACTACCTGTTCCCTTGTTGTGGACACTACCACCACAGCTGTAGCGGTGCTAGAAGGGCTCTTTGGCTCTGTACTCGGTGTTACCACTGGCACCAGTTCTGTTACCTCCTCTGGTGTAAGACCAGCCGACTGACGAGTGCGAGCGTTGTCCACAGCTGCTACCACAGTAGCTACAGCAGTGTTTTTATCATCCACATCATGCTGCGCCTCCTAGCATACATTAGTAGCGTTAAGGTCCAGCCTTCATTATAAATTTGATAGAAAAGCTGCAAATCGCTATCAACTCTGTGCAGTTTTAAATTGCTGCAGTCATAACATAGGGAGTTGAAACATGAAGTACTTAGCCATGTTAGCTGCCAAACTACATCCAGGTAACTGACTGTTTCCTTAAAAATAATGTGAACGAGAATGTCAGGGCAATTAATCATCTAAACTCCTGCTGGACTCCCATGCACGTGCACCAGTTAGCCTCGCGATGGCTCTGCGGAGAGAAAATTATGAGAATTTTCTCACCTCTCGCACAGCGGCTCCAGGCACAGGTGCACCTGTTTTTTGCAACCCATAGGAGCCCTCCCAATGTTGCTCCATGTGAACCTGGGTGGTAGCTATGGACGTCTGGGCATGGGTGGCACTGGAAGTCATGCTGCTGGAGTAGCTGCTGGACCCTTCCACAAAGTCTCCTCGCTTCCACGGTGGGAGGACATCGGCACCTTGGGCCGCCTGTTTTTGTGTGGTCAGTGGGGATTTGACTGGTCTGATTGGGGACACTGACAGCCTTGAACTGGGAGATACCGACCTGTAGTAAACACACAGAGATCAGGTATTAATGTAAAAATGTACCTTGTTCATTTAACTGGTACCAATGTGGTTTGGACTGTAAATAGACAAAAACATAAATTGATGATTTTTTTACATGAATTAGTATATTATAAAATAACATGAGCCATGGTATTATTCCAGATGGGAAAAGATATCCATATGCAAAATATATTTTTTACCTAACAGGGGCTGGGGTAGGCGCCTTGACATGTCTCACAGGTGATGGTGACTGATGACGTCCCCCTGCTACCCTAGCTGCAGGAGAGACTGAGGTTGGCTTGGGAGGCACACGTGGAGGTGTCTTGTGTGCTTGGTGGCTCACTGCACCACCTTCAATATGCATTTGCATGGATGATGCTTCAAAATGAGCCTCCATACTCTGAAAAAAAAAAAAAAAAAAAAGTTAGGTTTTCAAATAAATGTGTTGAATCTGAATGACTCAATAGTCAGTCAGAATATTTACCCGTGTCTCAACTCTGGTCTGGCGACTTTGAGAGGAGATCATCTGAGAGGAGGCTGAAATCTCTGTTTTTGTCTTCTTTGTGGGCACAGCTTCTTCACCTGGACAAACAAAAAACGTTGAAAAAGGAAACGCTTACTAGAATCAAATACAGTTCAGGTTACGTGTCAATTTGTGGTTCAGTACCCACTGGCCCGTAACGGTTCCCATTCAGTTTCACTGAATTGATTGAGTGGCTCGTTGAAGCCCTGCTGTAATGTGCAGTGCACCTCTTTCGACTAAAATGCTATCTATTTATAGGTTTCAAGTTCACTCCAAAAAAGCAGCAATACAATGCAGGGTTGCCAACCCTCACGCATCTGGCGTGACTCTCGTACGCTTTCAGCATAAAAAAATAAGCGTTTACACAAAACACAAAAATGGTCTATTAGTGTTTTTTTTGCATAAATCAGGGTTTATACTAACTAAGTAAACAAGGACTGACATTTCTAAAATTAGGTATAGGGTTACAAAAAAGTGTTCTCCGCGCGCGCACTGAAATTTTACCGAGTCTTCACTCCGGCCAAATTCCCAAAGTTAATGTGATTTACGTGAAACAGCAATTGTCTTGTCATTTTAGTTTTATGAAAACCTACTGCAACTAATATGTTAATTGAGAGTTTTTAAAATATCAAAATACCAACATATTGTATTGTAAACTACTGTATGTAACGAAAATCTCAGGCCCTTGAATGAACTGTATCTCACCTTGAACCAGCAGTTCCGCAGTGGAGGTAGCCCGTCCACTGCTGTTTGAAGCATTTACGGAGTAAGTTCCAGAATCCTCTGGAAAGGCTTCAGAAATCAACAAACTGTAATGGTCTCCTTCTTGAACAATCTGAAAGTCAGCGGAGCTCTGTATCTCAGCTCCTTCCCTGTAGAACTTCACCACAGGTGTAGGAATTCCTGTCACACGAACATCCAGTCTCACTTGGCTTCCTTGTCTCACGGTTAAACTCTGAAGTCTCTGAATAAAGTTGGGCGGCGCGGTCTCCGCTGTAAGGAGAAAATAAGAAAACGAGGTGAACCTTGAGCTGATATCACCACAGATGTTACAATCAAAACGTTTTGCAGATGCAACTTCACAGATTAAATTGCCTAAATGATGGCTGCCAGCTTACACAACGTATAAAAGACATAAAAAACGTATTTGTCACTGAAAAGACATTGAATAAAAGTTGAAAAGATGTCTTTCAAATGATCATACTCAATGGGTAATTTTTGCATTGCTTCAATAAATTTCACAAAATTCTACTAATTTTTACATTAAACAGAGATACCTTTTCTTCACTTTTACTACTACCATCTGCAATTTTACACAGTTTTGATATTACAACAAAAAAGAATGACATGGCTAATTGTCAGGTATTTGCTTTTGATGCAGTTATCCACTGCTTTAATCCAATCAATGCAGAACTGTGTAGGTACATCTATCCACATGAGGTTTGTGAAACCTTGAAATCACCTATACCTTGAGCCTCCCTGTACCACATTCATAATGAAATTTACAATTGAATGCAACCCCAGGGCATGCCTGATATATAAGCTAACTAATGTAAATTTGTAAATGTTTTAAGTAAAGCAAATAGACTTGCATGAAATGGTATACTGCTTAAAATATGTTTTATTCTTTTAATGACAAAATGTGTACAATTGTAGAAAACCTGTCGGCCATCAAGAGTCTGGCAAATAAAATATCTTTAGGCCTCAATGGGCTAGACCTGACCATGTGAATTGCCTACAGCAGTTTCACTGAGAATTGTATAACAGTAGCTGTCTTTCATGTAAGCTGCCATGTTGCATTATAAATACCTACTGTACACTGTGAGTAAAATGATTACATATCTACAGTGCCCTCCACCAATATTGGCATCACATCAATATTAGAGAAATGGGCTTTGAAAAAGTTATTTAGTGTTTATATTCTTGATCTTCATTCAAAATATTCAGAAATATTATCCATTGACAAGTAAATAATAGAAAAAAACAAATGTGTAATAAATTAATTTCCAAACATGTGTACCCCAACTAATTGTGCCCCCAGCAATTAGTATGACTAAAATCGAACATAAGTCAATTTATATTAATATTTTACAATTGTATGCTCAAAATATGGCCAAATTCCCAAAGCCATCACTATGGGAAGACCTGTAATGTTGTGCAACCAAATATTGATGAGCTACTAAAATCAGGAAATGACTATCAGAAAATAGCTCAATGGTTGGAAATGCCCATTTACAACATCAGGGCAAAAACTAACAAGTGTAAAGCAACTGGAGAACTTAACAATTGACCTGGAAAAGGATGTGTGTCTAAATTGACCAACACATAGTGGGAGGTTGGTTTGAGTGGTATCACAGCTGGAGATTTTCAGATTTTAATTTTTCTCCAAAAGAATTCCAGATGTTAATCTCCAAAACTATTATCAGACACCACCTACAATACATAAACACACATTGTTTGGGAGGGTTGTTAGATAAAAGTCTTTGCTGTCATTAAAAGCTTTTTGAAAGCAAATACCAGAAGTGGGTTTGGCGTAGACAGAACGAAAGCCATGCAGAAAAGTTGCCATCCGCACTGTGAAGAATGATGGTGGATCCATGATGTTGTGGGACTAGTTAGGATGATAAATTATCTAAAGCATAATTCAAAATCAACACAAAATTTTTTATCTGACCACAGAATCAAGGTTTTGCCATGGCCATCTCAGTTGCCCGACCTAAACCCCATATAAAACATTTGGGATAGGCTGATGAGGAGAGTCAACAATCATGGATCTCTGTATCTAAAAGTCCTGGAGAGAGTCTGTATGGAGGAATGGTCTCAGATCCCATGTGTTCTCCAACCTCATTGTGCATTATAGGAGATGACTCAGAGCATTATACTATTAAATGAAGGTGTACCAATATTTGTGGAACTCATATTTCAGACATTTTCTTTTGTAATAACCTAATGAGACACATGTAAAGATTAAATCCTAATTGTAACCATCACACTCTGTTTCTCTCACCTGTAACGAGAAGTTCAGCGGTGCTAGTGGCTTGTCCAGCGCCATTGGTGGCTCTTACAGAAAATCTTCCACTGTGTGCGGCTGTCACAGCAGGGATCATCAGAACAGCGCGGCCATCGCTGAATGAGATCTGTGCGCCGGGCAGAGCGGCAGTGGAAAGAACCTGGCCATCACGGAACCAGCTCACCTCAGGAACTGGAGCACCTTTGGATCAAGTAAATATGGAAGTCAGAGCTGACGATGTCAATTAAACATGGAGATGATTTTGAACTAATAACAAGCAGGTACTATTCAGAGAAAAGTTGATAAAATATCGCTGAGCCACTACAGAAGGCCTATAATGTCAGACACAGAATAAGTCTAATCCTGAACTAAAAAGCATTTTAACTACAGATCCTTTATTAAAAGTTGTTTTTACTTCAGGATGACTTAAACCGTAAGTGGTTAACTCATAATGTGGTTTGTATTATTTGTTAATCATTTCCTAAAATTGTTGATGCACTAAGGTTTTATATCTATATGTGATCAAATAACAACAATATATCACATTCATTTGGGTGTGGAAATCCAGCTATATTTGCTGTATAACAAGGTATAAGCAATATCCTTACCACTAACTTGAGCCTCAAACGTTGCAGCACTACCCTCTAGTGCCACAACGCTTTGTAGAGGTTGTGTGAACGTTGGCGCCTGTGTAGACATTGTGGACGGCACCCTAAGAAACAATCAAAACGCAACATTACCAAATCACTCACCCACCATATATACTGTATACTTTTATGATCTTTAACAGTTATTGTATGGCAATAATCCCAAACAAAGCATACATACATCAAAGCGTATTATTAGTCATATACTGTATATAATCATATACTGTATGTTTCAGGACTAGGAAATCAATCTGGAAAACTCACACATGCAGTATATATAACATTTCCTTTTGCATCTATGAGCGTTTAAAGGCCAAATCCATGAACAAAGCATTTAATACTTTTTAACTCTTAATACTCTTTAACTATATTTAACTTTATTTGTATCATCCAGTAGCTTTTTACATAACTTTCACCAAACTAATGAAGATAAGTCTACATTTGTCTGGACAAAATATTTTATATTTTATAGACAAAATACTTTATTTGAGGGGTTCATATAGAAGGGCAGCAAGGTGGCCTAGTGGTTAGGGCATCTAAATGAAAGGCCCCCAGTTAAATCCCCATAATGCCAAGGTAAGGTTTGTCGTTTTATCCATGCAAGACAGTTAATTTTAATGAAACCCACCCCAAGTCATTGCTACAAATGAGAATATGTTTTAAGTAACTGTAAAATGAAGTAAAACAAGTAAGAAAAGATCAGAATTGGTCTGCATTTTTCACCTTTTACCTGTAAATATGATAAAACATACATCAAATAAACCCAGAGTTTATTTTTAGCTTGTGAGAGTCTAATCACTGATATCCAGCACCTGGCTTAAAGTGGCCTGTCACTTGAGCCATCAGAGACTCTATGGGGTCTGGGTGTTAGGCTAAACACCAGGGCCACAGCTCCCAGTGACAGATCATAGACAAGACAGTAACAGCTGGAAGCTAGCTAGTTACCACTCAGGTCAGTTGTAAACCTAATTTCACATCAACTTTCAATAACTTACAGTAAAATACCGGTGTATTCCAAATTACACATTAGACATTACCAAATTAGACATTACAGTATATTTACAAGTTACATTACAATTCGTCTATTACTCTGTAAGTATATGAGTATGTAAAATGTAACAAGTACTGTAATTATTCAATTGTACACTGTATTAAGGTTAAGTGTAACCAACGTGTAGCTAACTCATGCTTATCATGATATATGTATTGACGTCCCTTGATTTTTAAGTCACAACTTAAGGCCTAAAGTTACACGGGGGCTTTACAATGCAAATATCTGCAGTTGCTGTTAGAAATACAACACAGTCCATTAAGTCAGCTTTAAATAGCATCTGAATAAGATATCACCATGAGGTTTTGGCATCAAGTATTAATAAACCAGTCATGAGTTCGTAAAATGGATGTATCATGTCCAACAATGACTAATTTTGTAAATAGTGCAAGTTTTTCATTTCTTCACCTTGTTTGGCAGATAGAAAAGCTAAACAACCAATAGGCATATACTCTCAATCCATTAGAGGCCTAGTTTCCTGAGTGACGTTACATACATTGTAAATCAAACAGTATGAACCACAAAGCAGTATTGTTTCCTTTTACCTTTACTCCTTAAATACATACATCCATTCAATATAGATTATATAGGATTTAATAAAACACAAACATCACCACTTTACATACTGTAAATAAACCCTCTACAGATAATATAGAAATATATACGTTAGTGTTTGTTCTTCATCTTATATACATCAATATGCCACTTAAAAAAGTATAAAGTAAAACCTGACCGAAAGAAATCTCTAGTCATTTTATTAACCTCAATGGAAGGAGAAATCAACAACGGCAACAATATACTGTTCAAAAAATGTATTCAACGACACATTGATATGTGTGTCAATTATAAAAATATATTATAGCCTTCAAAACAATGATAACATTGTATAAAACTGCCTCAAATTGAAAGATTTTAATGAGCAATGAAACACAAATGGCAGACTAAAAATACTCTGTTCCAGGCTTGATTGACAGCCACCATGTGGCACATAACTGGAGGTGCAACTGATAGCCCTGCTGCTGATTCCCTTAAAAAGACATTGAGCCTCAGCTGGAACACCATTCTAATGCTATCAGCAGCTATTCTGGGAGCTTCTCAAATCATTGCACCATATAAAAATAACCTTGAAGATGAAAAGCAGTCATTCCATATATATGTTATAACTTTTTTAATGGTAAATAATTTCATTTCTTTAAATTTTTGTTCCTAATTAGGTGGAAATGAACAAATTTCACCTCCAATTCTTTGGGAATTAGTTCAGACAACAAAATATTTTAATTGCCAAACACTGGACAGGAACGGGGCAAAGTTTAATGAACTAAAGTTACTTACTTGTATCCACAAGCGTGCCTAGATTTGATGGGGCGAAGCCCAGAAGTTTTATCTCTTCAGAAATAATCTCCTTATCCAGAAATGTTGTCAGAAAATCCAATGTGAAAACAGTTTCGCCTCAAAGAATCCCCCAAAACAAAACCACACAGTGTAGCTGTGTAGTTCTGTTTTTCTCCTTGCAATCCCTACACCCGAGGCAAGGCTGGGAAGGCTCCAACTGCTCAGAAGTGACAATATGGTTGTGTTACTTTTTATACTCCTGGACAAATCAGCATCATCGGTGCATCTGCTGCCCTCATTGGTCTCCCACTCAGAGGGGATGATGGGAGATAGGAAGCCATTTTATGCAAGCTCACACCTGTCACGTACTTAACTAAACATTGTCCAGGCACTGTTGTTGCTGCTAGGGTTCACTGGCCTTTTAACACAAAATATAGCTTTCATTGTGTGCCTTTTTACATAAGCACCATCTTTCATATCCACAAATGTTACCAATGTGTTCTAAAATGTGCTGCCATATATTTCTTGACCAAACGGAAAGCGAGTCTGTGCTTGTCACACAAGTTATGTGCTACCTCTGTCACCATGATAATAGTAAAAATACATAGTACTTATCTAGCACTTTTCAAGGACCCAAAGATGCTTTAAAAAAACTAGCAAAACAAACAACAAATAAAAACAGAAAGACAACAGCACGAGGGGAAGGATGCAGGGGCTATGGGAAGGCTTGTTTAAACAGAAAAGGCTAAAGGAGGTGGAGGAAGATGTTACCAGAGTCAGAGTCATGGATGGATTAAGGCAGGGAGCTCCAGAGCCTGGGAGCAACCCTGGAAAATGCCCTGTCACCAAAGCTCTGTAACTTGGACCTGGGTATGATGAGGTGGCCTGCTGTACCAGAGCGGAGTGAGCGTGTGGGTTGAGAAGTAAGACTGGAAAAAATACACCTCAGAGCAACATGGGCATTATATACATATGGATGCTAAATACAGTACATGCATCAGGTATATTGTATGTTTACATTTTCCTGTGGCTTATATTTAGGCAATTAGGCACAATGAGGTTTGGTATATGGCTGTATGTACTGTAACCTGGCTAAGAGCTGTTCTTAGGCATAACGCATTATAAAAAGCATTGTTTTAGAATCCATGTTCTAACGCAATTACAGCAGTACGTGATGTCATGTCATACCCATGGTATAGGGTCTCATATGAAGAGCCGGGCAGCCCTATACGCTCACTACGCAAGTTGCATAGGGCCCCGCAAATTACGCAAGGGCACCGTCTCGCCTTCGTGTCAAAACAGGTGTCAATTAGTGATGGGAAGTCCGACTCTATTTACTTTACTTTTCAAGTCGTTCAGTAAAAAGGACAAATCTTTTGAGTAATTTTGTTCATTTGAGTCGTTCAAAATGAAAAAATATTTTCTGAAATGCCCATAACTAGTGACAATGTTTACAACTTCGATGAGCTCAAGCGGAATTATCCTTCTGGTCACGAAAAGAGAAAAGAAAACACCATGAGAATGAATTAAAGGAACCGCAATGAGGTAAATTTGTGTTATCTTCTCTCTAATACTGCAATCACACCAGGCACGGCAAACTGGTTGCGTTCTGGTGGAATTCCATTCGTTTCAAAAGAAAGCAATCCACACTGCTGCTGCAAATCTGCCGGATCCAGCAAAATGTGGATGCGGTGCGGCAGGTGTGTCGCAAGAGATGAAATTATCCAACTTGTGTGGTGCTTTGCCGTAAGTCACCAGAACTGGAAGTTGTCGTACCACTGAGGAAGAGTTACTATGTAACTTTCACCTATGGGTTTATATAGATTTCGTCACACAAACTGTTGTCAATGAATACTAAACTGAAAAAGCTCCTGCCAGTCGCTGCCAGTCTCTTGGTCTGTCTGTGTCTTGCTTGCCAGACACTTCCAAGCCTGTGTTCTGTGACTTTGTGCAAGAACACGCAATCATCACAGTATGTCACCATGTCAAATAAACTTCAGGGTTATCAATCTGTCCAGTTAGGAAGCATAACTGATTGTGATTCAATGTCACCTGTTTTGTGCAAATACAGTGACAACAGGTGCACTGGAGAGGCCACAGCAAGACAACCCCTAAAAAGGGAATGGCTTTGCAAGTGGTGACGACAGACTGTTGGACCTCCTCTAGCCTTCCTGACTGAGGGATAGAGGAGTTTTGCAAAACAAATCAGGTTACACAGGTAGTCTAGCTCCTCCAGAATGGACATCCATATGCAAGAAGGTTGTGTCTCCCAGTACAGTCTCAAGAGCATGGAGGAGATACCAGGAGACGGGCCATTAAACGAGGTGACCTGGACAGTGCCGTAGAAGGGCATCAACCCAGCAGCAGGACTGGTATCTGCTACTTTGTGCGAGGAGGAACAGGAGGAGCACTACCAGAGCCCTATACAATGACTTCCCATGGGCTACTGGTGTGCATGTTTCCAAATCTTCAGAAACAGTCTCCATGAGAGTGGCATGAGGGCCCAACGTCCTCTAGAGGGAACGGTGCTCACAGTCCAGCACTCTGCAGCTCGATTTCCATTCGCTTGGCAATTGGTACCCCGTTCACAGGTGAAAGCAGGTTCACACTGAACCTAGTTGCGCCACAGACTGTCTAAGAGCTAAATTGCTTTGAGCAGTGTATTACATTTGATAAATGACTCCATGCAACAGAGTTTATAACTGTTGTAAATAATAACCATCAAGTATTCAGCCAAACTATAATATAAAAAGTGTTTTATTTTTGAAAATGTACAAAAGGAAATGTTTGGGGAGCCAGATTGAATGGGTCTGTTGCATCTGATCAAATGAATAATAGTATTGGTATCTATAATTTACAGATGCAGAAGTTTGTCAGTTGAGGAGATGCTTGATGATCTGCAAATACTTACACTGATCTGCAAATACTTACACTGCCCCAGGACTGGCAGCTTTAGCAAATAGTAACACAGATCCAGTCCAGCTGGCTTTAGCAGATACGAACCCAAACCCAATACAGACGTCTTCAGCAAGTACTCCAAGACACAGGTGATGTACAGGCAGCCTGAGCCATTACTAGTACAACCAGAGGTATACAGCTGTATAGGTTTTATTTTACTACTTGAGGCAAATACCATAGGTGCAGCAATAACCTTTACATTTATAGACAACTCTAATTACACAGCTGTATAGGTTTTAATTTACTATTTTTAAACATACTGTAGCTGCAGCCATTGCCTACAGGCTTATGTCTACATACTTAGGATTATATAGAAAATATCGTATTCAATATATAATGTTTGTTTATACTTCATTCTGTTCCTTATAGTTCTATTTATTCTTAGACCGACAGATGGAGCAAACTGTTTTAAAGGAGCTACGATTGTAGTGGGAGCACTGGGGTGTCAGGTGTGACTGTGTGGGAATGGAAAATGGGTAACATGGCTCACAGGTCAGGTAGGAGGGCCCCTTAGAAACATTTCACTTAAGGCCCCAGGGAGGTCAGGACCGGCTCTGCTCATATACAATGCCTATAAGCCAATCAGCATTCAGGATTCAAACTGTTCCTATAAACAAAAGAGTCTTTATCTAACGAAACGACTGCTTAATTTGAATTGCTGGTCGTACAATGCATGGTTATATGCATACTCCCCCATATAAAGAATACATGAAGCTCAGGCAGAGCCCTGAGTGTTTGGTGATGCCAATGTAAAATGGGGCCTAAGATTTCACACATTCTACATGGTCAGAGAACATACAATACAATTTGTACAAAGTAAATCACTGCCCTGCAGTTAGCCATGTCAGTGTGAGACTAGGTTTTGAATCCTGCCTGTGTACCAAGGGTCCCACAGAGGGCAGTGCTTGTACTGGCTGATGCCAGCATGGTCTAGGTTTCAGGCTTAGTCTATAATCTATATTTAATTTTGCAGCAGTAAAAAGATTGTGCAGCGTGAGTGACCCTAAAGGATTTTGCCATACTCTAGCACCAAACATCGCCTAAATCATTGATTTTTTTTCATTTAACTTTTTAAAGAACACATCAAACTACTGTTTGAAATATAGCTTTTTGCCAATTCTCAGATATTGTCAATCTTCTGAATTCTATTACAAAAAAATCACTTGTGAAAATGGTGTTTATGTTGTACATTGTCCTTGTCAAAATAAATATAATAAAACCACAAAAAAACAAAACACATGCTCAATGAACTGTCTTTATTGCAAGCAGGAGCCAAACTGTGTTTAAATGGTAAATTAAAGTAGTATTTGACAACACTATGTTTCAACCACATGAGAAGTGGAGCAGGATTCCTTGAGATGACACACTCCAGGACGACAGCTTCTCTCACCAATATCCTTATCTTCTGTCATTGACATTAATCAAGTATCAGATCCACAGACTAGAGACCAGATCCACAGCCTAGAGGAGACCAGATCCACAGCCTAGAGGAGACCAGATCCACAGACTAGAGGAGACCAGATCCACAGACTAGAGGAGACCAGATCCACAGACTAGAGGAGACCAAATTACAACATTTACAAATTGTATAGCATTATTTCATTATTTTCAGCAGGATATGCAGTACAAAGTACTGTAGATTACTTTAAGATAGATATTTGGTAGGGGTTTGTGAAAAGTGAATTTCAGTCAAGGAGTTGACATGTCTTCTAAAATAAAAGATGCTTGTGTAATCACTTGTAACAAACAGTAAAAATGCAGAGAATGTCAAATGATAGTGATATTGTAAAGCATAGCCATACTGAATTGGCTTGATTTAAAAAAAATGTCAAACCAAATACATTTTTCAATCTTTGGACGTCAGATGGCTCAGTGGTTAGGGAGTCAGTCTTTGTAGTTAACTACAGGCTCCCGGTTCGATTCCTGACTGTGTCAAATGTTGATGTGTCCATGGTGAAGGAACTACACACTAAGTTGCTCCAGGGGAATGTCCCTGCACGTACTGTAAGTCGCTCTGGATCAGTGGTGTAAGTAAAAAAGTATTAATAAGTATGTTGGTGTATCTGTCTGCCAACATTGGAATTTTACTCCACTACACTTTATTACAAAAATGTATACTTTTACTTCTTGACATTTTCTAAAACACATTCGTCATTAGCTAAAAACTACGAAAATGACTTGTATAGGAGGAAAGGCAAACAAGTAATTAACTAAATCCCTGTGAATTTTGCCAGTCGATTAGCCAGTCATTCAATTTTCAGCCAATCCAAGGGGCCCCCCCCCCCCCTTGGATTAGCTTGCAATTAGCTCACACTTTACGCACAGCTGTGTGCACCGCGGGAGTTACCCGTGAATATTCCATAAACCGAAAATGTCCAGCGCACCTTCAGCAAGGATTTGTTATGTCACTAACTAAGCAGCCTTAATTTACTTTTAACGATTTGTTAGCTAACCATTCAGCTAAAAATCACAGGCCTATTATGAATAATGCTGTTTATTCAAAATACAGTGTCTGCGTTCACAACAAACTGTATAAACATGTAATAGATTTGTGTTACTTGACCTATTAGTTAGATTATGAAGGATGTTGTAGGTCAAGCAAATAATCGAAAATAATAACAATTCTCAAACAGTCTGTTTCACGGCAATTACACTGAACGCAACACTTTTGTTTTTGCCCCATTTATCATGAGCTGAACTAAAAAATCGAAGACTTTTCCTATGTACCATGGCCAGCTCCGCATCCTAAGGAATCACAAACAATTCAGTAGGCTGTGGAGATGGCCGTGGTGCTGAATCCACCCGTTTTGGTTTTAAATCACTGCGTGGGAGTTATCAGTTTTGCTCCCTCTGCTGTGTGATGAAACTGCACATTTTAGAGTGGCCTTTTATTGTGGCCAGCCTAAGGCACACCTGTGCAATAATCATGTTGTCTAATCAGCATCTTGATATGCCACACTTGTGAGGTGGATGGATTATCTCAGCAAAGGAGAAGTTCTCACTAATACAGAGTTAGACAGATTTGTGAACAATATTTGAGAGAAATAGGACATTTGTGTACATAGAAAAGTGTTAGATCTTTGAATTCTCATGATAAATGGGGCAAAACCAAAAGTGTTGCATTTAGGTTTTTGTTCAGTGTATATTTAATGTGGGGTGCCTTTGTTTTTCTAGTTTCAGCACATGCCATTTAGAAATTCTGTGAATGGCCCTGCTCTAGACCAGTGGTTCTCAAAACTCTCCACAAGGACATAAGCTTTAAATTTAGGGCGCAAAACTGTTGTAAATATGTTTAAAAGAGGGAGATTGCTTTTGGACCAACATGATGGACAATGCATAACCTGCATTTATTATCTTCATCATCAGAGATGTCAAGTCTCATCAGAGATGTCAAGTCTCATCAGAGATGTCAAGTCTCATCAGAGATGTCAAGTCTCATCAGAGATGTCAAGTCTCATCAGAGATGTCAAGTCTCATCAGAGATGTCAAGTCTCATCAGAGATGTCAAGTCTCATCAGAGATGTCAAGTCTCATCATTTTATTGTATGCTTTTTTTCTTTCTTTTTCAAGAAGCCACATTTACACTGGCAGACCAATTCTGATTTGATAAGACTGGATATTTTGCCAAAAAGTTATATTTTTAGTTTGACTTTGACTTTGTGTACTAAAGTACATTTAAGATCACATATTTAATTTTGGTACTTAAATACATTTAAATTCAAATACTTTTAGAGTTTTACTCAAGTAGAAATCAAGTAGGTGACTTCACTTTTACTGGAGTAGGGTTTTAGTACAGTATCTCTACTTCTCTACTCAAGTGTCATTCTCCACTACATGTTATACCTCTGCTCTAGATAAGAGTCTGCTAAATGACTTAAATGTAATCTCATTTGCCTACAAGCAGTATAGCAATCATTATTACTTACATTTACTTAAAATACAGATTCTTAGCAATAGTCAATGTGAATTAATCTACAACTTGTATTTCCGTCTTCACAACTGGTACATTAGTGACATCCACATGGTAATAAACATATCATTAGTGGAGTGGCTAGGTGGTAAGAAGTGGTTAGGTGTGAAGAGGTGTGAGTAGAGAATAGGGAACAGGTTGACGTGAGAGATTGTTTAAGCTCAAACTTGTGCAGTTTTTCATGGTTATGATTTAAATGTGGAGCGAGCAGTGATATTATGTAGAAAGTTGACAAGATTCCTAAAACGTAACAAAAATTAAGCAAAAACTGAACGTCTTAGTCATTTTCCAAAAGTTCTTTCAATCTGAAATGTTTGATAAATATTTATTAGAATCTACTATTTTGTGTTTTTTTCCCCAAAAGTTTAATAGTAGAGAAAAAAAAGCCATACATATGCATTTAAGTAACAGCAGCAGCAGCACTTTATTTGAAAGATTTACCCTAACGGAGGCTTGTCTTACACAACTTACCATCGTCCTACTGCTAGTAAAAGTGTACATCACCATCCCACAGTCTTCACATTTTACTGCCTTAAAATTTTATTTTAAAAAAAGATAACATTACCTGTTCTTTCTACAGTTTGCAGAACCTACACATTCTCTATGTAAATGTATTTTCTGGAAAATGTTCAAAATGACAGTAGTTACAAATAGCTTTCCACAGCTCATACCTTTTGTAACAATGGCTCAAGCTCAGAGAACTGCTAAGCTACAGTAGCTTGTTCCTGTCAATTTAGCTGCTAAGGATGTCTAGTCATTGACACATGATTTGTGTTAACTCCTTTTTGTACACACAAGGCTTAAAAAAGAGAAAAAAATGAATAATCTACTTTAGAATTTTTTTAAAAAGTTGTAGATATAAATATATAATATATAGTTGTATGTGATATAATACTTTTGTTAGTTGTTTAAATTATTTAACCTTAAATTAATACAAGGCAGTTGGAGTTCTGGTTGTTAAAGGACATAGTCGTGATTATTGTGATAAAGTCCAGAAGTGACACACATGCGTCCTAACAGATTTCATACATGAAGTTGAGGACAGTCTTAAGTCAAAGGTGACATGGAAATGCATATGGTGAAAAGTGAAAAAGCTACATATTTTTATTATAACAGCAGTAAGTACAGAAGGTACAAAAGAAAACACAGAGTGCCAAAACAAGTGTGCCAGTCCAGTTTGAGAAGAAGGAAGTTGGTATTGGTGCAGCCGTTGTTACCTGTTGTCACTTCAACTGTGGCACTAGAGGTTATGGTGCCACTTGAGTTGTTCGCCTGGCATACATAGATGCCAGCGTCTGCCTCATTGACTCTCTGTATGAACAACGCATGTTTGCCTTCTTTTTGGGACAGTTTTATGTGCTCGTCATTGGTCAGTTTCTCTCCACTCTTGAACCTGAAGCAAGAAGTGAATTATCACACATCACACAACACAAACACAGGAAAGAAACAAATCACATTCAGAGGGTGAGCTTAAACACAATCAAACCAGGCAATATTCAAAATTCAACAAAACTAAAAATCAAACGTATCATTGTTGTGTTAGTGAAAATAAATAAAGGTACGATTAGTGAAAAAAAAAAACTAATTTTAGTAGCATAAAAATAAGAAATATTTTATCCACCAAACAATAAAAATAAGAAATATTTTATCCACCAAACACAACTTGAGTGCTCAATATAACACTATTCATGCTTTTTTATAAATCTGTCTTATCATTTTCTCATTGTGTCCACCTGATTCTTCATTTTGGAATTGGGATATAGAATACCCAAAAACACACTGGTTGACTATTTTCTTGTAGAATTAGAAGTGACAGTTAAGAAATGATTGTGCTAATATCTAAAAAAAGGAAAATGAATATTTAGCAAAAAATGCTAAAATCACTTATCAGCTTATGTCTGTGTCCTAAATGGCACTCTATTCCCATTGTGTACAACTTTAGACCAGGTTCTAAGCAGTGCATTTGAATATAGTATAATTACCCACCACTAATGCCTATGGGCTACCCACCATGTTAATGTAGGCTCTGGAAATCCAGTGACCTCCAACTCCAACGTCACAGGCGAACCCTCTGTAACCGTACAACTAGACGGTAGCTTGGAGAAGCGAGGAGGGCCCTGCCCTGCAAGGTCACTCCCCCCAAACTGGCAGGTACCAGGCAGCCTGACCTCCTCTCTGATGGCTGCGGACTTGCAAAGGTCTGTGGTTAGTGAGGACGGGGTAGCATGCGTGTTAAAAGCGTGAGCTGTGGAAACAGCAGGGGCGGAGCCTCCTGGGATGTTCACTCTGCCTGGGTCATGCACACATTCCTGCATCTCTTTGATAGAGCTCTCATGCACTGAGTACACAGTCTGGTGACACTCTTTTAGTCCGAGAGGGAAGACTGGTGGGATATTCGAGAAGTTGGGGTTTGGGAGGTTGTGGGATCCCTTGCTTTTCATAATACTGGAGAGTGTGTTTGAGACCAGGCTTGGGGCAGGGACAGTCAGGGGGCTGCGGACGAAGGATGTGGACTCCGACCGGAACTTGGCGTTGAGGCCGCTTGTAGGAGAGGCACTGTATCCAGTCCGCTCATTGATCCTCTGGCTACTGTTGTTCTCATTGTTTTGTGTCGACTGAAACTGATGGCTGTACTGGTTGACGTGGATGGCGTGGGACTGTGAGCTGAGGCAGAAACCATCCAGGTCCATGTTGGACTCCGGGGTCTCGGAAAGTGGCGGCAGGGAAATGTCGTCGGGGGATGTGCACTCATATTCATCATTGGACAGTGACTCTTCGTTCATGAGGTTATGCCGCTGAAGGTTCCCCTCTGTCAGGCTGCCTGCAGGCGGCAACAGGTTTGATGCATCTTGGGAGAAAGACTCGCCCTGAAGGGTTTTGAAAGAAGAAATATTTTTGGACATTTATAACATGGTACAGTTGCATACACAACGCGTATTAGTCAGGCCTTAAGACAGAGAATGAAGCAAAGCGTGACCGACCTGCTCTGTATTAGAATGGTGAAAGACAGGGATGTTCCTCGGAGCCGGGCCTTGCCTCTCCTTCTGGAACTCTCTCTGGATGTCCAAGAAGCTGGGGGCTGAAGCGAAGGCAGGGGGAGGAGCAATATGAGGTGTGGGGGTGACTAGAGGGTTAATCTCTGCCTGCTGGACGGCATGAATATTCCTGTCCTTCTCCAGCGGTCTACAGGACAGGTTGAAGGTGTGGGAGCTGTAGACCGAAGTGCTCTCCACTGTCAACCTGCTGCTGACTTTCTCCACTCTGCTAGTCTCCGAGTAGACCTGCTGGCTACAAAAAAATAATGATATTTCAGACTTTTCATTGATGAAGTTTTTACAGTGGAGTTACAGAAACACAAGAAACAAAAAACAGCATCAAGAAAACCAGTACAAGGGGAAAGAGAGGTCTATGTGTGTTTGAGTAAATGAGTGAGCGGATGGAGTAGATGACCAGTGGTGAAATTAGTTGGTACCTGCTCTCTGATCGCACTGTGTCATGACATCCTCGGTTGGGTTTGTCTGGTTCTTCGGGGTTCAGATCCTGGCTCCGTGTCTTGACGATTTCAGGCTTCTTATTTGTTGCATTTTCTAGTATTTTGATTGGTACCTCTTTCCCGTTGCCTCCCATGGTTAATTCGGGAGTGTGTCCAGTTTCTTTCAGCTCAGACTGATTAATAAATACATTATAAAATGTAGGAAAACATCGTTAGGAGTGTGATCCCAAAATAGTGAAGCCAACAAAATAGTGTCTTGCTTTCTAATGAAAAAACATACCACATCAAGAGAGTCATGGATGTTCGTCCCTGCTTTCTCCGTTTCTTGGTTAGGTCTTTGCGGTGGTTTGATTGATTGCTGTAGTTGTTCCTCTTGTGTGAGATTATCAACTTCTTTGATTTCAGACTCCTGCTTCAAAGTTTCAGTCTGAAATCACAAGAAAATAAATTGTTTAACACAACATTTCTCATTTAAATAACTGAGAATCAAATATAAATGTACCTCTAGTTTAGCCTCCAAGTCCATTAATCCATTACATAGTTCCTTGATGGATTCCACCATCTCATTGTGTTTATTCACAGTTTTCTCCATATACTTCTTTCCCTCCTCGGCACCTGTACATTAAAGACAGGTCATACTGTTCTCAACGCCAGTATCGTTGCTGCAGTCTGTGACTTTTGCAAGTAGGGACATTTTGAAATTGCATTTTTGGTCTGCTTGGTAGGCTATGTACAGTAAGCATGTACAAAAGGCTATGTAAGAATATATTCCTTAATGTTCTAAAGCAAGCTAACCCAAACAGTGTGAAGACCTTTTGTGCGTGTCCTGGTTTCTTACCATGCAGACGCACTGCCAGTTCTGTGATTTGACTGATCCTCTCCTCTTGTTGGGGCACAGTGGGCCATACAAACTTCTCAAACTGCTTGTATAGAATAGACACTGCTTCCCTGGTCTTGCATTGGGAAGAGTACTTCCCTACTCTTACAATAGTAGCACTTGCTTCATCACACCAGAATTGATACTAAGATTCAAAGGCAGAAAAAGTTGACAGTTGAAATATAAGTAGATTAGTGTAACAGGAAAAAGCCTGTAACCAATTCCCTCAGATTTTTTGGACAACATTGTATTTTTCATGACAGGAAACGTGGATAGACCCTTATTATTAGTAATGTTCTCTATCCACACACCTCCTCCATAGCTTGCTGCAGCTTCACGCTCAAATCCAGGTTCTGCCGGTATTCATCCACGGTCTTGTCAAAGTCCCCGATCTGTCGTTGGAGCTCATTCACAGCATCCTCCATCTCTCTGGGGCTGCTGCCTATGAGATGCTTCTCTGTGCTGGTCGTCACTTTCACTGTGAATGCCTGGATCCGCTTCTGCAATAGCTGAATGGAGGAATGAATTTATAAAGAAACAGAGGCCAGAAAAATATTAATGACTTCATTCAAACTTTGTTTTTTAACAATTATACTGTATTGTGGTAGCAAACAGGACATTTCGAACCTGTAACTTATCGACAAAAATCTCTATCTGCTGGATTTGGTTTTTTACTGCTTTTGGGTTCCTTGACTTGTCATTTTTCTTCATATAATTGAACTTCAAGTTATTGAATTTCTTCTTGAGGTCCTTGAATGACTCTCTCAGCTGAAACAAAGACAAAACAGCAGTATGTTAATATCAAAGGATTTTAATCAGATATACAAATCATCTGTGCAGGAGTTGGTGTAGCGATCTAAGCTCTTGACTTCGGAGCACCCAATATAGGGGTTCAATATTTTTCCCTCTACAGTACACGCCTGTTTCCCTAGCCTTTGCTTCTTACTGGACACCCCCCCAAATAATAATTTAATTAATAATTAAATCAGACAAATGCCAATATCTCGCCAGTGTCATTGTGTCGATAACTAAATCCATTGTAATTTGCATGCTTTAATACATTCAGAGAACCTTACAAATGTGATCTAACAGAACTACCAGACGTATATGCAGAGGATTTTGGACGAAGGCTGGGTATCCTATCTGAAGAGGCTTGGCATGGTAACAGAACATCACTCAGAGCAGTGTTAAATTCAGATTCAGTCAGTAGGGGGTATTCTTTTTGTGAGCTTATTGGCTAAAGCTGGAGATGTGATTTATACTCCAGGTCCATTTCTGTCCTGGCTGACAGGCTTCCGCAATGGTGTAGTCTCCAAATGGCCAGCTCATATGTCAGACCAAAACAGCTGCAGCCTACCCCTGCCACCAACATAACTATCCCTAACTATCTTACTGGCTTTCTTCCTAGCTAGGACTGGTTTGGGTACATGTGGAGTCTCTGTTTTATTGCCCACAGGGAGGGAGGGACGGACGAATGGAGAGAAATGTGGAGGAGGGGCATGGGGGGTAAGAGAAGAGAGGAAAATAGGGGGAAGAAGAAAGGTAGAGAGAGGGATGAGCGGTTTCATTTGGAGGAATCAAATCACCCCAAGGGTAGGGGAAAAGCCAAAAACACAGGATGAGTTTCAAGGTGATGGGAGGTTGTTTGTTGTCCCTCGTGAGCATGCCATCTGATCAAGTAACTGGAGTTAGGCATCCCAAAACAATTACCATGTAGCTAATCAGACAGGTGCTACTGACCTAAATTAGACGTTCAGGCCCACTGATAACTTTCTAGAACCCTAGTAAATAACCAATAGAAAACTATAAACTCAAGAGAGGTAGATTTACTTTGTAGATACAGAAGAATGTTTGAACTGGTTGGCTACATGCACAGTATATTAACACAAATATAGAATATACTGTACAATT
Organism: Umbra pygmaea; assembly: GCA_016801145.1. Classification (NCBI taxonomy): domain Eukaryota; kingdom Metazoa; phylum Chordata; class Actinopteri; order Esociformes; family Umbridae; genus Umbra; species Umbra pygmaea. The sequence continues at coordinate 85,937 of JACXGM010000151.1, forward strand.
TTATATAAATCCTATTATATATAATTCATGTCTATATAATCTCACTCTCTATACAGTACACACATATTTTAAAATGAAAGCGTTGCTTTAGTTTGCACTACTAGAGCAGCCTGACTCTTGAGGGCAGTGGGCCTAGGCGGCGATAGGTGTTCGCCTGAGAGCATGATCGCATTTAAATGGTGCCTCACCCCAGCTGATTAGCAGCAGCAACTGTCCATGCTACTAAAATGCCATCATGTTTACTCATACATACGTATACGAAAGGGTGTTTGCTTCAGGCCCTTAAGAAAGTATAGTTCAACACGGGGGTGAAGACATGGCTCTGCTAGATTAACATTTTGTTGACCACTGTTTACAGTTTTCCTACAGTATGTGTAGTGGACCCTATCCAAGCCCCATTATATTTATTCCCCTGTACATAGCTCACTAGATGAGTACCTAAGTTAGCTCCACAGCCACCACCTCTGTTATCAATTATTTTATGTGTAATGGTCATTTCTATGATCCCCTTTCCAGCACAGACTTTGCTGATACACTGTTTCAAATACTAGAATGCTCTCACTAGTAGGTTGTGGTTGTTTCACCTCGCTTTTCTTAAATGTATTTACTTCATGTCGCTCTGGATACGAGCGTCTGCAAAAGAATTTATGTAAATTAGAATGTATGCCGCTCACTTATGTCGCTCTGAATAAGAGCATCAAATATATTACATTTTCAATTAACATAGAAAACTGTCACACCTAAAATCCATTTTTGTTTAGAAATGGTTTTAATGGGGGGTCCACATGGCGTAGTCCAGTGATTCCCAAACCTCTCCTCGGGGAACCACAGACAGGCCATGTTTTTATTTTCACCCTGAAATGACACAACTGATTCCATTAGTCAACTACACATTACACCTTTGACTAATTGAATCAGGTGTGCCATTTCAGGGTTAAAACCAAAACATGGCCTGTCTGGGGGTCCCCGAGGAGAGGTTTGGGAACCACTGGCGTAGTCGGCTAAGTTGCTGCATTTCACGACTTTCACAAGCTTTCATCCTGTAGGTTTCAGGTGTGCTAAATTAGGGTTGGATTCAAAACAATCAGGACAGTAGCTTTCCAGGACCGGGGTTGGAGATGCCTGGTCTACGTCATGATAGTCAGTGGTTCGAGCCTGACTAAGGGTTCTCTGACTTTCCCTGGGGCTCCTGCACGAGGCAGCGCAAATTGACATAGTGCTGCCCGAGATTTGGGATAGATAAATTTGATCTATCCTGTCACAGTGCTCTCCAGTGACTCCTTGTGTTGAGATTGGGCACCTAAAGGCTTCCGTGTTGGATTCGACTCAGATATGTCCAAGGAGTTGCGGTGCTGCCGGACAAGGCAGGATTAGAGGGAATTGGAAGTGGAGAAAAATGAAGCAAAAGAAATCACACAAAAAACAAGAAAAAAAATGTTTTTAATTATATTGACATCTTTTTTTACATTTGTATTTAATTTGTCTCTTACCAAAGGGAACCTCCCTGCCATACTCAATAATAATTTGCAGGAAGTTATGCACAAATAATAATAATTTGTTAAATAATACTTTTAGTAGATCTTCCCAAGGATTCCCTGTAGTGGCTCCCTGGACCAATTTGAAGCCCTGGACACCAGGTCCTTATGCTTGCCCAGTTTTCCTGCTTCTAACACATCAACTTTGGTGACAAAAGAAGCAGGAAAACTGGGCAAGCCTAAGCATTTGAGCAACTTTGACAAGGGCCAAATTGTGATGGCTAGACGTCTGGGTCAGAACATCTCCACAACTGCAGCTCTAGTGGGTTGTTCCCTGTCTGCAGATGTCAGTGCCTATCAAAAGTGGTCCAAGGAAGGAAAATAAAACAGGTGTCTGCATAGATTTTATAGATTAAGGAGAGAGCGGCATTCATATTTATGTTATATTATTTTGTAATATTGTTTACCTCATTCCTGGACGGGAAATCTAATATATTACCAGAATCGCTCTTTTGACTTGTTGGCTCTGGAGACCCGGTGGGATTCAATTGAGCTAAGGAGGACTCCTTTTAGTTTTATTCCTTCCAGTTCTGCTTTAAAATAGATTCACTGTTCTCCCATAATCAATTCAGGTTATCAATGAAAAAAAAAATTGCATGTGTTTTGAAATCCTCTGCTAAATAATTTCCCTTCATAAATAAATACCTAATAATAATGACCTGAATGCATGATAGGAATTCTGTGTATATTTAACGAGTTCTCATGCAGCAGTGAATTACATTTCCATGTATTCTGAGACAAATGTATGGAGAGTGAGAGTTCAAATGGGATTAGCAGCATGACATGTTTAAAAAATGTTGCATGCATTCGAAGAAATGGGCTAAGCCAGGTGGTATATTCATGATAAAATAGTATTTTGGATAGCTCTACTTGCTCTCAGGTGATATCATATTTATAAACAACTGTAGTCTTTTGCATAGCTCTAATCTGTCAGGTGATATATGTACGTTATACTGTAGAATATTGTATAGCTCAACTGTAATTTGACCTGCTAATTTCTTAATCATGCTGTCCGAGACAAACTTAGTATACAGTAGATAAGGCCTTTGTATAGGTTATGTGTATTATGAGATAAGAGAAACACCCTATTAAAAATCTACTGGCTGAAGTTACTATGAACTAATTAATAAGACATGTATGAACAGAGGTTCAGATCCATGAATTGTTCAAACCCCTTACATACTCTCCTCGGTGTCCACTAGATGGGGGTAAAGGATAATCAAACATTGACTGGCAAGGGCATATTTGACTAAAAATATAGCCAAGAATTAAACACAAAATGTGTGATAAATGTCTGTGCAGCCTGATCTCACCCAAATAAGTACATATAACACAATAATTCTACTGTACGATTGAGACACCAAATTACATTTTCTTGTACTATAGATATGGCAAAGTGGCGTTTAATAGGTACGCCTAACTTTTTAATGTTATAAATACACCATAATGACATCTAACGTTACACATATACTTAACCCTAAACTTAAACGTTCCCCATATCCAACTATGGTGTATCTATAGCACACAAATATTGAATTTGGCATATGCATAGCAGGAAAAGTGTAATCCCGTGATATATAGATGCAAAGGGGTGAGATCAGGTAGGTCAGTGTGCAACATTAGTCTAGTACCGGTACCACCTACAGGCCTAGAAAATTATATCCAGATTTATGATTCTCAGTTTATTCTAAGGTAAAGAATTGCTGGTATTGAGGACTCTGTTTGTGTTTCCATTCCAAAGCTGAAAAATGCTCCCCTGACTAGAGTGACAGGTGACAAATGGCAGGGACAGGAGGATGTGGGGGGGGTACTCTAGAGACCGAGATAACAGTGCCAGAGCTTAAATTAGCCAACAACAGCTGTGTTATGCTATGCGATGCTGCTGGCCAAACAATAAACGCCCCAGCAGCTACAAAAGCAACAGGAAAGTGATCATATTTTGGTGCCTGGGTTAAATAATCAGTGCACATTCATTACAATAGCAGACCAATTGAAATAAAGCTGACAGTTTGTTGATATTGTTGATCCTTGAAGTATGTACGAGTGGCAGGAATTCACCTCAGTTATCTCCTCCTTGAAAACACAGTAGTGAACGTTGCTGGTGAGACTCTCTTCACACTTGTCGGCTTCAACGGTCCAGTTAACGCAGCCTCTCTGCAGACGATCCAGGCGCTCCTGTAGACGGCGCGCCGAGAAGCCGGAAGCTTGCTGGGGGCAGCAGAGAGAGAGACGTTCTACACACCATGACTATGAACTGAAACGAGGTCTATAAAAGAATACCGATGTTTATTATACAGCATTAGTATCAATTCAAATTAGTCTGAAATACGTGCGTTACTCTCCTACTCACCGAATGTTGCACAGTGTTGCAGATGTCTCCTGCCAGAGAAATGGCCAGCTTGTAAAGGTGTCTGACATGGCTTTGTCTGTCCTTGTGTTGGGTCAGCTGGATCTTAGCTTGGCTCGTTTCACTAAACCCAGTCACAGGGTCCAATAGTAACAGCTTATCCAGCTAGGGACAAAACAATTACCAATTAGGAGGCTGGTTTTTAAACAGATATTTAATCAATTAACTAATTAGGAGGCGGGTTTTTTAAACATATTTAATCAATTAACTATTTAGGTGGCTAGGATCAAAATCTATGATTTGTAAAAGATATTTGAAAATCACTAAATTTGAATTTAATATTACCGAATAAAAATCATCTTAATTAAATGAAAAAGCATCCACATTATAAAATTTAAAAAAAAAATATTGATAACACTAAAACATTGTTTGCCTTACAATATGTTAATTTCTAGATATAATATATTCAATTTGTGGGAATCCTGAATTCTCTCAGCAACTTTAGTCTACAGCCGCTGTAACCACCCCAGCATGCGTTCTGGTTTGACGGTAATCTGGTTTCCATTTTGGCAATAGGAGAGAGAATCTTGTTTCATGAATATTTTTTTTCTAACTTAAGAATGTCATTATGATCCTTCAGTTTGAGATTTGGGGGGCTTTATATTTAATTATTAATTTAGATTACTAATTTTTGTTTCACTATGAAAGTGTAAAATTAGTACCACAACCTGTCCAGCAGATAGAAAGGCATACGCTGTATCAAAGCACTGGGAATCTGGATCATGTGACTGTTCTGGATCTGAACAATCCTATCCTACTAATTTTGGGGGAAGAATCGGCCTTATTGAACTGATCATGTGTTTCAAAAAGGAAGATTATAATGCAGATGAAAGGGTTTGGTGCCAGAGTTTGTTCTAGCCCTGTCTGTTCCCTTCAACTCTGTCTGCCCCTACATTCCTACTATCATTTAAATAATACAAAAAATACCCCCCAAAAAAAAAATCTTTAAAAAAAGGTTTGAAAACCTGCGCTCTGATTAAAGGTAATGCAATATAGAGATCAGAGAATACAGAAATCTACATTCATTATATATACCAGTATGTGGCTTTTCAAGAAGAAAGGTTCTGGGAAAGGGAGAGCACATTCATCCCATGTGTTCTCTCAAGAAAAGATGGTTTACTATTACCAGTCTAAAATAAAATTAATCTAAAGAGATTACAACAGGGTTTCACATTATTCCCTACATCACAGGTGTCAAACCGGTTCCACGGAGGGCCGAGTGTATGCAGGTTTTCGCTCTTACCTTGTACCTGACTGATTGAATAGGTTACTAATTGGTTAAGATCTCCCCTCACCTGGCAGTCTAGTTCTTAATTGGGCTCTAATTGAAAGGAAAGACCAAAAACCAGCATACACTAGGCCCTCCGTGGAACCGGTTTGACATCCCTGCCCTACATAGTACATTACATCACAGTGCAGCCAATTCACACTAGTCAAAACTAAAGCACTGAGAATATTTTCTAGTTTGCCATCTGCACCTTTGTGTAATCATGACAATACATGTCAGTGAGAATGTATCGTTACCTCTTCGTAGAGATGGTGGAACTTCACGGCCATGTTGAGGACAGTGTCGTACTCAGTGATTTTAACTTTCACTCTCTGATGAAGGTGGAGCATCTCAGTGACCTTTTCGCTCTTCTCTTTGATAGGGATTCCTTTTAATGCCAGCAGCTCTGATGTTTTAACCATGTATTCTACCTCTGCATTCAACTGCTACAGGGAAAACACAGTATGCATATTTAAATATAGGATACATTCTAATGGACCAGATTAAGTAATATAGAGGGGATCCCATACAGACATCTAATATATGGCCATATATGTACTGTATATAAATGATATGTCTGATATGGACACATACAGGTCCTTCTCAAGAAATTAGCATATTGGGATAAAGTTCATTATTTTCCATAATGTAATGATAAAAATTAAACTTTCATATATTTTAGATTCATTGCACACCAACTGAAATATTTCAGGTCATTTATTGTTTTAATACTGATGATTTTGGCATACAGCTCATGAAAACCTCAAATCTCAAAGAATTAGCATATTTCATCTGACCAATAAATTAAGTGTTTGTAATACAAAAAAAAGAAAAGAAAAAGTCAACCTTCAAATAATTATGTTCAGTTATGCACTCAATACTTGGTCGGGAATCCTTTTGCAGAAATGACTGCTTCAATGCGGCGTGGCATGGAGGCAATCAGCCTGTGGCACTGCTGAGGTGGGATGGAGGCCCAGGATGCTTCGATAGCGGCCTTAAGCTCATCCAGAGTGTTGGGTCTTGCGTCTC